>PVJH01014214.1:0-57712 GCA_004026705.1 Nesogale talazaci
GAGAAAGGAAGGGGCGCGCAGAGACAGCCGGCAGGAACACCAGCCGCTCAGCACTCCGTGTGCCGCAGAGCACCCCGAAACCCCAGCGTCCACAGCCAGAGGCTGGGTTTAGCCGGACACGCAGCCTCGGTTTATTCGCAGCAGCTTGGGGGAAAGGAAGCTTCCCGAGGGCAAAGTGAGGCTCGAGGAGCGATTCTGGAACAGAGCGGGCTCCCTTCTCCAGCTCCGCGCACGCGCCAGGGGAGCCCTGGGAGGCGTCCCCCAGGTGCCCTAAGCCTGCGCTCGGAACCCCAGCCCGGCGGCATGGTTGCCGTGCTTAAGCAGACGAAATAATGACTTTGAAAAGAACCTCCCAGCCCTTAAGGTCTAGTTCGTGTCGAGCCAGAACGAACCCACGGGGTAGAGTGGACCTGCTTCATAGGACTTCTTAGGTTAGTTCAGGGGTGGAACTGCCAGTCTTTCAGTTAGCCACGCGCCACCAGCGCTCCTTAAATAATCACTACTGCTTACATCTTTAACTGCCATCAATTTTTATGGCACTTCACCTTCTGCAGCTGAATTAATGGATTCTATGACTAATAGGAACGCTGAATCACTCCAAGGAATCCTGGTGGCGTAGTGGGTTATGCATGGAATGGCTACACCAAGGTCGGCGCTTTGAACTCACCAGTCGATCCTCAAGAGAAAGATGAGGCTGCCTGCGCCTGTAAAGACTTAAAGTTTCAGGAAACAAGGAACAGCCCATTCCCTGCCCTCCAGGGGCTGTAAAAACCGGAATGGACTAAATAGAAGTGACTTTGGGATTAATTACACCCAGATGGGTTGACATTGATTATGTATCGAATTTTGTCCCCTAAAAAAATGGTTTAAAGCTCTAACCTGTGAAAGTGACCCTGATGGAAAAGGGATTCTTTGTAGATGTAATTAGTTAGGGTAGAATGGGGTTATCATTGGGAAGGGTGCACCCTAGTCTCATATGATTGAGGTCCTTATAAAAGAAAGGAAGGGGACACGAAAAGGATGCCATGTGATGCCATCTGTAAGCCAAAACACCTGCCGCCACCAGAAACTGGGAGAGAGACAAGGAACAGATTCACCCCTCAAAACCTTATTGGGACTCAACATGGTAGAAACGCTGATCTCTAAGAGTCAGCCTTCAGAACTGTCAGACTATATGTCTCTATGCTTTTTTTGGGGGGTGGGGGGTCATCACTGCCCTCTGGTGGTCGTGGGAGCTACCCAGGAGCCGCCGCTGGATTTGAACCGCCAAGCCCACAGGTCACAGTCCTGCACTCAACCACTTAAGCCACTGGGGCTCAGCCATGTCTCTATTCTTATAAGTAAGTATAGAGGTATGTGTGCATGTGTCACTGACAGTGAAGAAGGCAAATTAAATGTCTCACACTGTACCTTTGTGAAAGATGGGCATGAGACACTGAAGAGCGTCAGTGCCAAAATTTGTATTTGCCTTCAATGAACTCAAAACTCAACTCACTACTGTCAGATTCATACCAAACCATAGCAATTTGATAGCACAGGGTAGAATTGCCCCTGTGAGTTCTGAGCCTGTAACTGCCTACTGGAGTATGAAACTGGTCTTTTCTCCCAGCGTGACTCTTGATTTCCAATTGCCAACCTCTCCGTTCACAGTCCAACACATAACCACTCTGCCACCAGGGCTCTCTCTGCCTTCAGTGAAGGCAGCCTCAATTGTGAAGGCATTTCTTTAAAGTCTTTCTTTGAGAACCCCCAATAAAAGTAAGTGGGGCGGGGGAGAATACAGAAACATGGGTGCAGGGAGACAGCAAATGGTGTAAAATATGAAAACAAAAATAATGTATAAATGATCATGGGCTTACAAGGGTGGGAAGGAGGAGAAGGGAAGTGAAAAAAGAAGAGGTGCTATCAAGGGCTCAAGTGGAAAGAAAGTGTTTTGGAAATGATGATGGCAAACTGTACAAATGTGCTCGATACAAATGATGTGTGGATTCTTATAATAGCTGTAAGAGCCCCAGTAAAGTGATTTATTAAAATTAAAAAAAATTTTAGAATCTAGAAATTCTTTCTGAAAATTAGAGTTGGCCTTGATAACCTCATGGTGCTGTCTGGTCAGCATTGGACTGCTAACTGCAAGGCCTATAGTTCAAACCCAGCATTGGATCCTCTGGAGAAAGTTGAGGCTTTCTGTTCCTATAAAGATTTATAGCTTCAGAAACCCTATATAGGATTGCTCTAAGTCTGAATTGACTTGATAGCAATAAAGTTTTGAGATTTAGAGGGGAAAAAATTGGAAATAATTACTTGTTTGAAATTCTTGGTCCAGGTATGATAGCTCTTTAAATTTTATTCCTTTTCTGGAGATATATAATGTATATATTATATAGTATATTATGGCATATAAGTTTATGTTCCATAGTAATGTTATATAATGACATATATGTGGTATAAGGTTATACATACAGATATCTGTGTGGAGATATGTAGATATGATCATATAATTTAGATTTTTGTCTTTCTGTTGCAAAAACCATAATAACATTGTATCGATAAAATGATTCTTCAAGCAAGGGGACAAAAAGAATTTCATTTCACAGAAAAACTGGTGGAATTTTTTTCTCTGTGCTGGCTTACTAAAATGCTGCCATATCTGAACTTCTGCACTTCTGTGTAATGATCACAGTATTTTGTGCGGTGACTAGCTTCACCTGGAAGGATAATGAACTTTGTTAGCAAAATGAAGTAACTGTTTTGAAGGTGGAGACATTGTGGGTAAAGGAGTGGTGGTTGAATAAAGGGTTACATATTAGAATGAGCCAAATTGGGAGGGAAATGTTAATATTCCTTGAACCACATCATTTAAAATTTTTTACTTGAAAGTTGAAATGCATGTGCAGTAAAGGAGTGTAGGTAAAATTTTAACAGTGTTGCCTGGAAGTTCATTTCCTCTGCCAGAATTTACACTTAAGAATTTAGGAATGCAGTTTGAAACCACCAGCTGCTCCTTAGGTGAAAGAAGGGACTTTATTCTCCTATAAAAAGTAATAATCTTGGGCTGAGCCCCGGTGGCGTAGTGGTTGTGCGCGGGACTGCGGCCCACTGGGACGGAGGTTCAATTCCAGCAGTGGGGCTGGGCCTCCTACTCCCACCACCGGAGAGCAGTGATGCCCCCCCCCCCCAAAAAAAGTAATGATCTCAGGGGAGCTGATATTAAAGGTTCAAATAGAAAGTATCATGAGGTGTCGGCGGGACTAGGTTTCAGAAGTTCAAAAACAAGCAACCAAAATGACATGAAAGAGCACAGGCAAAGTGAAGACCCCCAAGCTTCTAGCAAGATAACTGGTCAATTTCTGTCAGAAGAGATGATAAATCCAGAGTATGGTATCGCACTGCTGAAACACATTTTTTGGACCTTATGATGCACATGATCATAAGATGCACTTAGTTTTTAGAACAGAAAAATATTCTGAAATATTTTAATAGTAAATAGTACTAGTATACTAAATATTTTTAATACCAAATAGGACCAGTATACTAAAATATTTATTAAAATAAAGTAAAATATGGTAATACTTAACAGTGTAAACTCAACAGCGGTGTTAAGAACCATCATCGCTTTCATTAACAAATGAGGGGAGGCATGCACTGTGCCAATCATGTGACCTGACTGACATTGAGACTCCAAGAGGCAGGACTTTCCCCAAGCACACAATAATCCACAGTATGCAAACAGCAGCAGACAGTAAGTGGGCACATGGGATCATAAACAAATGTTCTGGGATACCACACCTTCAGGCCATCAGACGCATCCTTGTTTTCCCTTCACTTTTTGGGGGTGAAAAGTGCGTATTATAAACACATACAAATACTGTATGTGTTTAGAAAACAATGATCACAATATATGTACAAATATGCATGATACAATTGAGAAGCTAGTGATGGGAAAACATGAGAGTGGGGCAGAAGGAAAGAAAAAAGAAGTAGAAAGAACAAAAAAAGTAAGAATCAGATATATAGGTATAAATATAGATATGAATATATGTAAATATATAAAGATAGATGCATAAGTCTATGTGTGTATATATGTATATATATACAACACGGAAGTAGATGGACTTTGTACCTCTATTTTCATCTTGCCTCAGTACAAGAATGGTTTGTTCTAACAATGTGGCAATGTATAATACTCACCTTCCTGACATGATCGCTGAAGACAAAGGGAGTGCATAAGCAAATGTGGTGAAGAAAGTTGATGATGCCCAGCTATCAAAAGATATAGCATCGGGCTGAGCCCCGGTGGTGTAGTGGTTGTGCGTGGGACTGCAGCACACTGGGTTAGAGGTTCAAATCCAGCAGCAAGGCTGGGCCTCCTACTCCCACCACCAGAGGGCAGTGATGCCCCCCCCCCAAAAAAAAAAAGATATAGCATCTGGGGTCTTAAAGACTTGAAGACAAACAAGTGACCATCTAGCAGGGATGCAACAACGCCTACATGGAAGAATCACACCAGCCTGTGTGATCATGAGGTGTCGGCGGGAATAGGTATCAGAAGTTCAAAAACAAACAACCAAATTGACATGAAAGAGCACAGGCAAAGTGGAGACCCCAAAACTACCAGCTAGATAATTGGTCGATCTCTCACAGAAGAGATGATAAATTCAGAGTACGGTATAGTACTGTTGAAACACATAATTATCCTCTAGTTCTTTAACATTTCCTCCCCCTACTATTCCAGTCTCAGTTTTGCCTCATTAATCCTGTTAAGCCTGCATATGTTCACTTATATAATTAAGATCATTCGATGCCTGAAATCCAAGATAGATAAATCCTTCAGGGGGCCGAGCCCCAGTGCTGTAGTGATTGTGTGCGGGACTATGGCCCACTGGGTTGGCGGTTCAAATCCAGCAGCAGCAGCTCTCCAGGGGCAAGGCTGGGCCTCCTACTCCCACCCGATGGCAGTGATGCCCCCCCCCCCCAAAATCCTTCAGAAACAGTAAAGGGAATAGTGATTCTCTGAGGGTACAGAAAGAGGTGGATGAGGGGAAGGAGGGGGGAATTGATAGCATTGATAACTATATAGCCCTACTTCAGGAGAGCAAATAACAGAATGGCAGGTGAACAGATTAGTTGGATGGTGTAAGATATGAGGGGTGGAGGGGGGGAGTAACAACAATAATGATACTTAATATAATAACAAGGGTCTTTGGGTGGTAGGGTGGAGGAGGGCTGGAATAAAGGGGAGCTGATATCAAAGATTGCAAGAAGAAAGAAAATGTTTTAATATGATGGCAGCAACAATTGCACTATCACACTTGATAAAATTGAATTATGGATCGATATAATCTGTAAGAGCTCCTAATAAAAATGGGGAGTGGGCCAAGGAATATATGGGGAATTGAAAAAAAAAAACCAAACCATGACTTGGAAGAGGTGCACCTTAGTCCTTAAGGTAACATTCTTGATCTTCAACACATTAGAGATGTCTTCTGGTTCATATTTGGCAAAACGAAATACTTCTTTTGTCTTCCTGCCACTTCAAAGAGAATGATTGTGAATGTAAACAAAGTGAACTGCTTGACAATTTTGACAATTTCCGCTTTTTTTCTGTTAATAATGATGTTCTCCATTGATGTTCCATTGTGAGACTTTCCTGTACCTGGAGTTGTAGTCCATATTGAAAGCTTCAGTCTTTGATTTTTTTTTACCATCTAGTGCTTTTACTCCTACTTGCTTTCAACAAGCAAAGTTGTGCTGTCTGCACATTACAGCTTCCTCCCATCTTGAGGCCATCTTCCTCTTCATGTGATTGAGCTTCTCTCTAGTTACTCAGCATAGACTGAAGAAGTAGGGTGAGAGGATACAATCCTGACACACACTGCTCCTGATTTAAAACGACTCAGGAGTCCCTTGTTCTGTTAAAAAAAAAAATCTCTTAGTCTACCTAAAGGTTTCCCAAGAACACAATGAAATGTTCTGGAATGGTCAGGTTTTTCATCTATAGTTTCTTAAGACCTACACAGTCAAATGCTGTATCAGGCAGGGTTCTCTTAGAGAAATAAAGCCAGGACACTAGTAATTCTCTTTATATATTTATATAGCTAGAAGGCTATATAAGATAAGAAATAAACAGTTAACTAATCTATAAAGCAGTACAATGGCTTGGTGCAACTCACTTGCGTGAGACAGCTAGTAGACAGGCAGTCCTTGGAGTCTTGAGGGCCGCTGAGTAGTCCTCTGTAGAACAATCCAGGCTATCCAGCTACAAGCAGCAACAGCAAAGCAGGTCACCAACAGTCAGCCAGATGACAGAGTCCAACAGTCCCCAGCTCAGGAGATGTATATTTCAGGAGCGTGGTGAAGCAGGGCTTCAAGGAACCTCAACCCACAGCTACACAGTCCATGGAAAGGCGTCCCACGGGTAGTGTTGCTTGGAGATCGAGGCACAGGACGAACAAGGCAGCTGGCTGGTCAGAAGATCCAAAAGCAAGAGAGCAAGGGCGGAGCTTGCCAAGCCTTTTCTATCTCCCCCTTCAATTGATCGCGTGTGTTCATTGGCCATGTCGTCACAACAGACCTACCTATCGTCTTTGGCCATGCTGGCACCACAAGCTTACCTATAACAAATGCCTTTGCACAGTCACCAAAACACAAGTAAACATCTTTTCTGGCATTCTCTTTTTTTCAGCCAAACTCCATCTGATGCTAGCAATAATATCCCTTGTTCTTTGTCCTTTTCTGAATCAGATGTTTATGTGTATTACTGCAACAATGCTTGACTATCATCAGCATTATTTTGCTTGCATGCGATATTATTTGATAATTTCAATCTTCTGTATGGTCACCTGTCTTTGGAATGAGCACACATATGTATCTTTTCTAGTCAGTTGTCCAAGTAATTGCCTTCCAAATTTCTTAACAGAGAACCAGTGAATGCTTCCAGTGTTTCATGAGTTTGTTGACTCATGTCCATTCATGTTCCATCAATTCCTGAAACCTTGTGTTTCCACGAATGCCTTCAATGCAGCTTGGGCTTCATCCTTTAGCATCACTGATTTTTAATCATATGTTACCTCTTTTAAATGTTTATATGTTGACCAACTCTTTTTGATACAGTGACTGTATTCCTTCAATTTTCTTTTGAAGATTCCTGCATTATTCCATATTATGCTCATGGAATAATCATTCAACATGATGCCCTTTGAAATGTTCTGTTCAGTTCTTCTATGTCATTTCTTCCATTTCTTTAACTGCTACCCATTCAAGAGCAAGTTTCAAAGTATCTTCTGAAAACCCACTTAGTCTTATCTTTCTTGTCTTTTTCCCCATCAGTTTTATCACATAATTTACATACCATACAATTCAATAGTTCAATCATTCCATTACGTCAGGGAGAGTTGGACAATCACCACCACATCAATCTTAAAGCACTCCCTCTAATAGTTAAATAGCCTTTAAAATGAGTTGTGCAATCACAAACAGTTTTAGTGTTCCCTTCTCCCTCCTGCGTCCATTATTTCCTCCTGAAATCCCTTTCCTTCCCTATTGCCCATCCCGGCATTCCCTGTAACCTCTTGTATCAGTTATTCTTATGCATCTTCTCCTCCTTTGCTTCACAGCTGAGAGATCCAATCAATACAATAAAAAGTTTTGCACTAAGGTGGTAAGGATAAAATCATAATAGTACAAAGATAAAAATACAAATAATGTAGGGAAAAGTGGGGAGGAGGAGGAGAGGAAAAGGGAATCAATCACAATGATCAATGCACCCCCTGGGATGAGGACAAACAACAGAAAATGAATGCCTGTGTAAGATATGAAAATAATAATTTTTAATTTATTAAGGGTTCATGAGGGAGGAAAGAAGGGAAGAGAGGGATGAAAGAGGAGATGATATGAAGGGCTCAAATAGAAAGTAAATGTTTAGAAAATTATGATGGCAGAATACATACAAATATACTTGATATAATTGATGTATGGATTGCTATACAAGCTGTAAGAGTCTTTATAAATTATTTTTGAAAAAATGCAAATAATGCATAAAAAGGAATCAACATTCAACATTCAAAAAGTCAGGGAGAACATTTCTGTCATGGGCCAAGTAAGAGATACTTACACCCAGTACAAATGCAGGTCAACTGGCCAAGTATGGAGTTTGATCCAGCATAATCAAAATTAATGACCCTTTCTTTTTTCACGTATAGTGTCCACCCACAGCTCATCAGGTCTTCTGTTATAGTGTTTTTGAAATGTTCCCAAGATTCAGGTGGAATATACAGAAGGATGTACTTTAGCTTTTGTAGGCTTGGCATAGTTTTTTTTTTCAGCTTCAAACTGAACATACAAATGAGCGATTGATGGTCTCTTTCACAGTCCCTAGCCTTGTTTAGTTTCCTGATAATGAGATTTTTTTTACAGTTAATATATCTTTTGTTGTTGTTGTTGTTGTTGTTGTTGTTGTTTTGGGGGGGGGCATCACTGCTCTCGGTGGTGGGAGTAGGAGGTCCAGCCCCACTGCTGGAATTGAACCTCCGTCCTAGTGGGCCGCAGTCACGCGCACAACCACTACACCACCGGGGCTCAGCCCCAGTTAATATATCTTTATATTCACTGATCTTCTACATTATCTAAGCTGCTTTTCATATCATTCACATTTAAAATTTTTTATTTATTTTTAAAATCATTTTACTGAGGGCTTATACAACTCTTATCACAATCCATACATCCATCCATTGTATTCAATGCACATTTGCACATTTGCTGCCATCATCATTCTCAAAATATTTTCTTTCTACTTAAGTCCTTGGTATTAGCTCCTCATCCCCCCCATGAACCCTTGATAATTTATGAATTATTATTATTTTGTCATATCATACCCTGTCCGATGTCTCCCTTCACCTACTTCTCTGTTGTCCATACCCCAGGGAGGAGATTCTATGTAGATTCTTGTACGTGGTCCACTCTTTCTACCCCACCTTCTCTTCACCCTTCCAGTATCGCCACTCTCACCACTGGTCCTGAAGGGATCATTTATCCTGGATTCCCCTAGTTTCCAGTTCCTATCTGTGCCAGTGTATATCCTCTGATGTAGTCAAATTTGTAAAGTAGAATTAGGATCATAAGGGGGGGAGCATTTCAGAACTAGAGGAAAATTGCATATTTTATCGTTGCAACACTACGCCCTGACTGACTTGTCTCCTCCCCACAACCCTTCTGTAAGGGGATGTCGCTTCATCTACAGATGGTCTTTGCACTCCCCCCAATCTGCACTCCCCCTCATTTAAAATGATACAATTTTTAGTTCTTTGATGCCTGATACCCGATCCCTCTGACACCTTGTCGTCGCACAGGCTGGTGTGCTTCTTCCATGTGGACTTTTTTGCTTCTGCACCAGACAGCTGCTTGTTTACTTTCAAGCCTTTAAGACCCCAGATGCTATATCTTTTGATAGCCTTGCACCATCAACTTTCTTCACCACAGTTGCTTATGCAGACATTTGTCTTCAGCAATCTTGTCAGGAAGGTGAGCATCATGAAATGCCAATTTAATAAAACAAAGTGTTCTTGCATTGAGGAAGTACTTGAGTGGAGGCCCAATGTCCATCTGCTGTCTTAATACTAACCTATAAGTTTATGCACATAGATCTATTTCCCCATGATCATATATAAATGCATGTACCTATGTACTTATCTGTATTTAGACCTCTAGAAATGCCCTTTGCCTCCTATTTCTTTCCTCTATTTCGTTTTACTTCCCTCTTGTCCCACTGTCATGCTCAGCCATCATTGACATTTTTGAGATGTATTATTTTTCCCCTATAAAACTTCATTTGGACCTATTTAAGCCTCATATACCATGCTTACAATAGATGTTTTAACAATCTTGTCTGCTAATTGTATTATCTCTGTTATTTCTGGGTCTGTGTTGTTAGAGTTTTCTGAAATTTATGGGGCATAAACTAATTACTTTTGCACATCTGATGATCTTTACTGGATGCTAGACATCTTAACTGGATCGGTATCACCTGTTGTTGTATTCCTTTACTTTGTTCTAACATACAGTGGATCCATAACTTTTGGAGGCTGCCCTTGAAGTTTTGTTGGGTAGGACCAAAGCAATCCTAGCCTAGGACTAATTTAGCTTCTGAAGATTTCTCAGTTATACCACCACAGAGGAGCAGTGGCAGAACCAGTAGCCAGAGCATGGAACAAAGTGACAAACTTCCCAACCCACAGCACAAGCAAAGCTGAATCCTTTTGTTCAGGAGGTTGACTTGCGGAGCGGGATACCTCAGAGTATTTAACTGGGGAAGTTGGACTTGCAGGCTCATGGAAGTAGACCTGAATGGCATTGAGCTGAGGCTTCCTAGAGTGGGGTGCCTTTGGGCACTCATTTCAGGAAGCTGTTTTTGCTGACCCACAGAGCTTAAACTGCATGCTTTCCCAGTGAGGCTCGTAACAGAGTGGCGACCCCTTTGGGCATCTATTAGCAGGCTTGACAGAACTTTGTATCATATCCTGCCCAACATTATATCCCTGAGCATTTTTCACTGACTATAAAACTTGTTAATTTCCTTAACAAACCTTTTAAACATGAATTTTGTCTGTGAATTCAGTGCAGCCATTGCAACCGGTATTAGAAATTAGAAAAATAAAACAGAACATTAAGACCTTACAGGTTCCTTCCTCTCTAATTCATTGCATGGCAAAGTCTATCCACCTTGAACTTCTTGACTTTGTTCTCTATCCTCTCAACTCAATGAGACTTCTGGGTGTAGTTTGAATCCCCCCTCCTATTTTCTAGCTTGGAAATTTCCTGCACCCAGCCAAGAAGCTGTCCTAATTATGGGCTCATCTTACCGACTTCCTCTTTTTTTAAGGATCATGCCCTATCTTGGCCTATTGCCTAATGTCTGTTAATCATTGTCTGTTAAATCATTGTTTCCTCCATTTTGTCTCATTTGCTAGTTGGTTTAAATTAGAAGGTAAATCTTGTCTTGTAATGTGAAGTTCTGCCTTCTATTTAGTTGTGTGTGAGTTCCAAAATGAGCCTACTCGTTTGCCAATATCTGCTTTACTCATTTTTCCTAAAAATATTTTTATTAAAGTTACTGCATTTCTCAAACCCTGAGCTGTTTTTAAACTACTACCTTCAGGACAAGCCCACACATATTTTTTTCCTTTTCTTTTAATGACTAACACTGTTGACTATTTATTGTGTGAAAGTCAAAATCAGTTTGCTGGCAGTGAGTTTTTGGTTTGATTTTAGACCAGTGGTTCTCAACCTTCCTATTGCTGCAACCCTTTAATACAGTTCCTCATGTTGTGGTGACCCCTCAACCATAAAATTATTTTTGTTGCTACTTCATAACTGTAATTTTGCTACTTTTATGAATCAGGTGACATCTGTGAAAGAGTCGTTCAACCCATAAGTTTAGATCCTGTGCTAAGTGAGTGCTTTATGTAGATGACTTCACCCAGTACTCAAAACAGACCCTTTGAAAGGGGATATATGGTGATATGTAATTTTAAGATGAGAAAACAAAGCTCAGAGACATTGTTATTTGCTGAAGGTTCCAGTTAGAACATCTGAACTTAAACTCATGGCCCTGGTGCTCAAGAAAGGATCATGACCTACTCAATGCTGTTTTACCTGTGTTTCTTTACATTTTAACAGCTTTATTGAGATAGAATTCACCTACAAAACAATTGATTCATTCAAAGTGGATAAATCCATGATTTTTAGTATAGTCACAGCATTGTGTCCCTAGCACACAATGCAGTTTAGAACATTGTCATCACCTCATATAGAATCTCTGTACTCTTTAACACAAACTCCCTGCCATTGAATAGATGCAAACTCCATAGTGACCCTTTAAGGGCTGTCTCTATGGAAGTGGGCAGCTTCACCTCTCTCCCATGAAACAGTTGGTGGTTTTGAATGTTTAGCCTGGTGATTAGCAGCCCAGCTCATAATCTACTGCAGCACCAGGGTCTCTCCATTTTCAGGGGTTAAGCCACTACTTATCTTCTCTTTCTGCCTCTATGCTGTGTGCTGTGCTGACCATTCAGACTAGAGTGTTCCTACTGATAGATGCAAACTGCTCAGTAAGATGTCCAGGAATGTATCAGCAGGTCTTTTCTCCGGATAAACGACTAGTGAGTTTTAATTGCCAATCTTTAGATTAGCAAGCAAGCATTTAACAGTCACACGACCATAGGCTCCTTTCTGGGCTTATAGATGTGCCTATTACGGACACTTTGAATAAATAAAGCCATATAATAGGTGGTCCTAGCGTGGCTTCTTAGCGCAGTAGGCAGGGTGTCAGTCTCATAATATGTGGTCTTTTGTCACATGTGCTTTTGGTATCATAGCTAAGAAGCCTTTACCTCATCAAAGGTTTTTTTTTTTTTGCCCCCCATCCCCATCAAAGGTTTATACTTATATTTTTCTCCAAGTATTTTGTACTTTTAGTTCTTACATTAGACTATGATCAAATTTGCATTCATTTTTGTGTGTGGTCTGAGGAAGGGGTTTCACATCATTCTCTTACATGTGGCTATCTAGTTTGGGGTTTTTTTTTTTTCAGCACCTTTTGTTGAATAGAGTACCCTTTTTCTATTATCTTAAACCCTTTGTCAAAAATCAATTGATTGTATATGTACAAATATATTTCTGGACTTTCTATTCTAATCTCTTGGTTTCTATGTCTATCCTTAGACCAGTACCAGACTGTTATGACTACTGTAGCTTTGTGGTGAGAATTAAAAGTAGAAAGTATGTTTCTTCAATTTCTTTCTTGAATTTCAAGATTGTTTCAGCTATTCTTTGCTGTTAGTGTTCACATGAATTTTTGTATCGTCCTATTAATTTCTCTTTTTTTCAGCCTATTAATTTCTGAAAAGGGGTTTTAGGCAGGGATTGTGTGAATCTATAATTCTCTTTGGTCAGAGGCATTTTCAGTATTTAATATCTTCAAGGATTTTAGTTTTTTAATGTCTTATTATTAGTTTTAATCATTTTATTAGGGACTCATACAGCTCTTACCATAATGCATACATGCATTCATTGTGTCAAGCACATTTGTACATTTTGTTGCCATGATAATTTTCAAAACATTTTCTTTCTACTTCAGCCCTTGGTATCAGCTCCTCAATTTCCCCTTCCCTCCATCATGACCACCTGATAATTATTTTGTATAATTATTTTATTTTATATTTCATTGTTTTTTATTTTATAGATTATTTTATAGATCATTATATTTTTCATGTCTTCCACTGACTGATGTCTTCCTTAACCCACTTTTCTGTTGTCCATCACCCAGGGAGGGGGTTATATGTAGATTATTGTGATCTGCTACCCCTTTCTCCCCCAACCTTCCCTCCAGCCTCCTGGTACTGCTGCTCTCATTATTGGTCCCGAGGGGCTTATCTGTCCTGGATTCCCTGTGTTTCCAACTTTTATCTGTACCTGTGTACATGCTATGGTCTAGCCAGATTGTAAGGTAGAATTGGGATCACGAGAGTGGTGCGGGTTGGGGGGCGGAGAGGAAGCTTTAAAGAACTAGAGAAAAGTTGTATGTTTCATGGGTGCTATACTGTACTCTGAATGGATCATCTCTTCCTTGTGACCCTTTTGTAAGGGGATATCCAGTTGTCCACAGATGGGCTTTGGGTCTCCTCTCCACACTCCCCCTCATTCACATCTCCTCATTTTTTGTTCTGGGTCTTTTCATGATCACACAGGCTGATGTATTTATTCCATGTTCACTTTGTTGCTTCTCAGCTAGATGGTCATTTGTTTATCTTCAAGCCTTTAAGACCCAAGATGCTATATCTTTTGATAGCCGGGCACCATCAGCTTTTTTTTTTTTACCACGTTTGCTATGCACACCTATTTTGTCTTCCGTGATCATATCAGGAAGGTGAGCATCATGAAATGCCAGGTTATTAGAACAAAGTGTTCTTGTGTTGAGGGTGTACTTGAACAGAGGTCCCATGTCCATCTGCTACCTTGATACTTAACATATAAATACATGTACATAGATCTATTTCCTTACTTTACATATAAATATATTTACATAAGTACCTGTCTGTATTTAGACCTCTATACATGCCCTGTGGTTCTTAGACCTTTCCTCTATTTCCTTGTACTTTCCTCTTGTCCCACTATTATGTTCGCCCTTCAGTCATTCAGGTATCTTATGTTCTCCTCACCATCGGTTTTCAGTCACTTGTTGCCTTGTCTCTGGTTTGCTAACACCTACTTCCTTACTCCCACCTCCCCTTCTCGGTTGTCCCTCTTCGCCCCAACCATTGGTCCCATTGTTTCCTCCCGCAGATTGTTTATCCCACCTATCTTATCTAGATAGACATACAGAGACGATAAGCACAAAAGTAAGACAGAGCAAAGCAAAACAACAAAAGAAAACAAAACAATGACAAAAAAGGAAAAGAAAAGAAAAGCCTATGAGTAGCTTCAGGTCTGTTTGTTTAGCTTTTGGTGTGTGTCTCAGAGGAGTCTGCTGGGGTGCCCCGCCCTGGCCCCAAAGTCTGTTTTTGGTATTCCCTGGGGACTTCATTGCTTTGCTCCCCTTGCGGCTATGTTCCTTGCCCTGGGTGTTTCGCCTCAGCATGGTGGGGTCATATTGGGCACAGTTCCCACATGTATCTCTAGTGTGGTCTTTATGACCAGCCTGAGAATGAAATCTAAAGTAACAACGTTTTACCTTTACATGCAGAGGTTTTAAAGTTTGTGGGAAAATCCTACTATCTTTTCATTCCATTTTTCCATGAACTTTTTAACTTATATGTTCTCTCATTTAATCTTTGCAACAGGATTAATATCTTTACATTAAAGTTAGGCGCTTCCTCGAGAAAAGGCCAGCAGGATCCTTAGTTGGGGGCCATTCTACTGCCCCTAGTGTCCAACTAGCACCAGAAAATTTAGCTGCCCTTGAAGTTCTCTGCTGTTAGATTTACCCGCAGTCATTTTAGAGCTGGATTCTGAGCATTTCTGGGAAGACATTTAAGTCTTTGTACAGGAGGTGAAGTATTTGCATTCTAAACGAACTGACATGAAGGTCTCAGCTGGGGAGACTGTTGTTCCTTAAACTGCAGATCTCTCAGCATTGGCACCTGAGTGGATGCCATATGGAGAACAAAGGCATTTCTCAGAAAACAGTTAATTGTCAGCTTCTCATGGTCATCTCAAAATGTCAGTTTAGACTTGTGAATAAGTCATTACTAAATTCATGCCATTGATTATTGATGGCTCAAAGTGTGGAAGGAAAAATGAGAGAGGGACCCAAAGACGCTGAACCTTTTCATTTGTCAAACATTTGGATCCTGTGTGAAACAAAGTGAAATTATAAATGGGAATTATTTCTAGAGTGGCCAGGATGCAGTAAAGATCTCTGTCTAATGTAACAGTTGCTATCTGAGTTTAAGTGTAAGGCATACTTAAATATCTTATTATGAAATTTCTTGGAAAATTCCAAGGATGAACTTTAACTTTTTTAACATTCACATCAGCAGAAGTCTTTTAAACTTGATATAGTGCTGACTAGTCACCTATTCAACATTATGGCAGGTGTCCTTGGATAGGACACCTGTTGCCTTTGTTTAAAAGGTCACCATGCCCACATATGTGGTAGAAATGAAAGATGTAAAAAAATAAGTGACTTAAGGGAGTCATTTTCCTTAAAGATAAGGTTGCAGTTCTTTTAAATGTCAGAAGCTCTTAATTTCTTTTAAAGTTGAATTTTACATTTATGTTTTAAACAATTAGAGATTATTACTATTGGGAAAGGAATTTACTTTTACTGTATTGCATAATATCGTATCTTAACCTGAATTTACTTCACATTTACTAAACAGTTCACTGTGGGAATGTTAATACTAGGGAACTATTTAACTCTTCTAGGGAATGTGTTGATAGTTTTATGACTGACAAAGTGTAAAACCTACACTGCCCATCCCCCTTTCCCTTTTTTGTTTCCTAAGTTCCCTCTCTATCCAGAATCCTTATTCTGCTGTCCCAGCCTGAAGGCTGGCCTCTTTTAGGCCATAAGCTACTGAAGTCATTTTTCTAGAACATGAAAGGGATCAAGCCATCTGCCAAAGATCCTTCCACATGGGCCTCTTCCTTGTAGATACATACAAAGTTCTTAAAAAAAAAAAAAAAAAAAGATAGGACTGAACCCCAGTGGCGCAGTGGTTGTGTGTGGGACTGCGGCCCACAGGGTTAGCGGTTCAAATCCAGCAGCATCTCTCCAGGAGCAAGGCTGGGCCTCCTACTCCCACCAGAGGGCAGTGATGCCCCAAAACAAAACCAAAAGGGATACCCACTCTCAACGAGTGGATTCCAACCCAAGTCCACCCCATGGGCGACCCCAGAGGGCCTTGTTGGCTGTCGTCTTTATGGGAGTAGATTTCCAGTCTTCCTTTTGTGGTATCCATGCTGTTGTGAGGTGCCATCAAGCCAGTTCTGACCCATAGCATCCCTGTGCACAGCAGAAGAAAACATGAGCCAGCTTCACCATCGTTTCCATGCTTGAGCCCACGGCTGCTGCCCCTGAGCGCCGACCTCTTTTTCTGTTAACTTTCTACTTTCCCAAGGATGTTACTCTTCTTCAGGGACTAGTCCCTCCTGGTCACATGTCTAAAGCACATAAGTCAGAGTCTCACCACCACCCTTGCTTCTCAGGAGCCTCCTGATTTTATATCTTCTAACACAGATTTGTTTATTCTTCTGGCAGGCCTTGGTATCATTCATCGTTCTCACCAACACTGTATGTCAAAGCCATCGGTTCTTCTTCACTCTTCTTTGTACATTGTCCGGCTTTCATGCACTTATCAGGCTATTGATAATACCGGGGCTGGGGTCAGGAGTACCTTAGTCTTTGCTTTTAACTCTTTGAAGAAATATTTATATCATATCTGTCCAATACAGTCAGTTGTTGGATTTCTTGGCTTATGTGCTTCCATTGGTGTTGATTGTGGACCCACATAAAATGAACTCCTTGACAATGTACGTCAGTAGTTTATCCACTTATCATCATGTTGCCTATTGGTCCGATTGAGAGTAGGTGATCTTGCCGCACGCCACACCCTCAATGAATCTTCCAGCCTGTCTTTCTTACTCAAATCTTGGCATTTGTCCTTGACATGCCCATTGTCATTAACTTCCATGCTAAGTTCATCACCAGGTGTTCTATAAATGAGCCAAAGCTGGCTTCTGTGTATTAGCCTCAAGTTGTTTACTTCTTTAAAGCAAGCTGGGGCCCATTAGCCCATTAGCCCCCAAACCAAACCTACCAGTAGCAAACCCAAATTCTTTCAGATACACTTGTTTGTAAAATATCTCAAATTAGCAGATTGGCCAGTTAGAACCTGCCTGATTTATACATCCTGCAAAACTGTGCCCACATTTGCAAGTCACAAAGAAGATAAAGCTTTATAGTTATAAGGACCCCAAGCTACTGTGACCCACTGACTGTCTCTAATTCACAGACTTCCACCTTAGTACAGAAAACCTCACCTTGACACACATATACCTCCTCCTTCTAGGAGTTCTCTTACCATCTTATCATGGCACCCCATGTTGCTTGTTTCTGGGAGACCTACTAATGGACAGACCACCCTCAGTACATGGCCTGTGGTGAGATGCTGCTGCCTTGTGATCAGATCTTTGTCCTTGATCAGTGTGTTAGTCTGAGTCATCTAAAGAAACAAAATCAGTGGAAAAAAATATATACTCATGTAGAAGAAAGAACTTTATATCAAAAAGTAATTGTATATCAAGAAGGAGATGGTATCCTAGCCCAGCTCAACCAATGCTTGCCGGAGGCCTCGTCAGACTCACATAGCCAGAGTCCAGTGATACAGAAAGGCAAACTGGAATGCAGGGAGATCACAGTTTCATGGGCGCTGAGTTTCATGGATTCAAGTTTGATAAGAACCTGGCAGGGTGCTGACAGCCTTTCAGGACAGTGGCTCACATGGGGCCAACCCGTGGAGGGAGACATAGTCCTAGCAAGCAGGACAGTCAAGGGCCAGAGAAAGGAAGAGAATTTCTCATTGCTTTTCATGTCGATAAGGCCACACTCTCAAGGAGGCATCATCAGGGTATGGCCTGATTGATAAATTGAACTCCATGCCTACATTTTCACCCAGGGTCAAGTTGACATAAAATTTAACTGCCACCATCAGCAACCAATTTCCTTGAATTCACCATACCAGGTTGTAATATTTCACCCTCTAAATCTCTTATCTGTCCAGTTCTTTGTCTCTTGCCTGGGGTATTGCAAATGGTTTGAACTATATTTCCTTCGCTGTTTCTGGCCTTCCACAAGCCTCCATTCTGCAGCCAGAGACAATCTTTTGGAAATGTCAACAAAGGCCCCTCTTGTTTAAATCTCCTCCTCCTTCTGTTGCCTCATCTTTCTTGCTCTCCTCCGGGTTCTGTGTACCCATCACTCCAGTCCTCTTCCTCTGCAGCTTTGCCAGTATGTTCTTTGGTTCCAGCTTCCATTGCCCCTTCATGCAGCTTGATATGCCCAGCTATCCTCAACCTTTGGAACTCAGCTCAGGGTCATTGTTCAGGCTTTCCCCAGCCTTCTTAACTTCTAAAGACTTACCTCAGTTTGTAATGACATGTTCATTTTTGGACATTTTCAGTATCTTCATGGTCTACCCAATCTGTGCCTGGTGAGAACAGAGACTGTCTGAAGCCATTCACTCTTAAATACGTATGCCTTGCACAATGTAGGTGCTCAATAAATGTTTGAGAAAGGGATCAGTGTGGTTTGCTTGTTTATTTGTTAAAATTAAACAATTTTACAAAGAATTTCAGTTTTACATAATTCGTATGCTAGTACATTCATCATTTGCATAAGAGCTCTTTTATTAATGTTAAATATATAAGGGCAAGTTAAAAAGTACTGCTAAAAATTATTGAAAACTTTATTAGACAAAGACATAGCAAACTATGAAACTACTGGGTGGGGGGTTGGGGCACTAGGTTGGTACACTTTTGAAGGCAGTGTGTACATCTCTCCAACCCTTTTCTGAAGAATTCTGCTTTCTCTGATTTTATAGCATGTCAAAATAGCACTTTGGCCAAACTCAAGGGACCCTAATCTTGTCCTTTTTAAATGTACTTTGAGTTTGAGGAACAAAAACTGAGGAACAAGATCAAAACTTACAGCTAGGTAGAATAAAATTTCTCAATAAAATTCTCATATTCTTGTAATCATGGAGAACAATGCCTCACTGCAGCTTTCCTGGCCTGTTTCTTAGCAATACAATTTTCAATTTTCTTACAACTTCTTCCCACTAAGCCCCTACAAAAATGCTGTGACCTTGAAAGCAATATATAAAATCATTTCAAAAGAAAGTTTCTATAACCTTCTGATATAACCTCTTTGCCTTGGAGTTTATCTGGTCCAACATACCTCCTTCAAAGCCACTTTTTGATTGGAATATTTTAAAGCACTCTAGTGAGACTAAGACAAGTATATTGCTTAAAAATAAAAAAAACAAAATGTTTTCAGCCATTTATTAATCACAAAGGCATGTTAAAACACATTTTGATTACAATAAACTAGAACTCCAGTAGCACTATTTTTTTTACTTGCTTTCATATATCTCACAAAGTGTTTGCCATTTCAACATTCTTCACATGGATAGGTTAATGGCATGAGTTTGAGTTAATGATGTGGCTCAGCCCTCACCTTTACCTGTCCCCAAAATTTCTACTGTGCTTCACAGGAGCACAGTGTCTCCTTTTCTAAGCATTGGGTCCTCCCTTGTTTCTCCCTCTCCCTCCCACCTATTCCTGGTAATCATTAATTAAATATCTCCACATGCTTATATGAACTCAGGGGATACTCTCTAGTGTATATCACTGCAATCATATATTATGTGTCCTTTTTAAACTGTCTTATTTTACTCAGCAAAATATGTTCAAGGACCTAGAGTCTAGATTCACCCTTGTCGTAGCATGTATCAATATTTTCTCTCTCTTTCACAGCTGAGTAATATAAATGTAAACTTTTTGAGCAGTTTCTGGGGTTTTCTGCACTTTCGAGGCTAGAAATGACTCTTGAGGTTGTCTCACTTTAGTGAGATCTGGAGATGCTGTGGATTAGTCATTGAACTGCTTTCCACAAGGTTGGCAGCTTAAATCCACCAGCTGCTCTGAAAGAGAAAGATGATGCTGCCTGCTCCCAGAGAGATGTACAGTGTCAGACACCCTGTGGAGGGCCACTGTGAGTCATGACCACAATGTGTCTGTGTTTTTCTGGTTATCTTGTGCAGGCCACCTAGACTAAGAATTCAGTGGCTGTATAGGTGCCGGCCTAATAGCCATTACTGCTTACTGCTGGTGATATTTCCAGAGTGCTGACACTGTTGCTTTGACGGTGGTGAAATCACCTTTCTGGAGACCTCAGGAAAGTTTCTACCCTGAGATACTGCTTGCTTGTATTCTGTTGAGCACTGCTCTGGGGACTGTAAAATACGAAGGCCAGAAAAACCAAGTCTGCTGGCAAATTCAAGACCAGCACTTAGGGCTGAGCCCCGGTGGTGTAGTGGTGTAGTGCAGGACTGCAGCCCATTGGCTTGGTGGTTCAAATCCAGCAGCAGCTCTCCGGGAGCAAGGCTGGGAAGCTCCCACGACCACCAGAGGGCAGTGATGTTCCCCAAAAAATTAAAAAAAAAAAAGATCAGAGCTTAGAAGTGCTTTAAAAGGAGCAAGACCCCAAAAGAAAAGTAGGAAGTGGAGAGGTGGCTGGATTTGCAGACCTCACATGAGCACATAGTTTCAGAAAGCCAGAGGCCCAGTTCTATAGGGGATCTGCACGTAGTTTTGGAGTATTTCGACCCAGATTTGACAAGTAATGCAAGAAAAATGCCACTCAAAAAAAACAAACAAATCCTCATTCCTCTCCGCAGTTTCTAAAGCATTGTATAGACATTGATGAAGTAAGGCTCTCAGGCATGTGGCATAAACCTTTTTACTTTACCATTTAGAGTGACCTTCATTTCTGAAAACACTTTAAAATGTATTACTGAAGAGTAATGTCTTTTTCTTACTCTTGTAATGACATACTTTCTGTTTAGTAAACTGTCAGGCTTCTCCTGACCGTTGGGTCAGTTGGTGCAGGTTAAAAAGCTCTTTGTAACCCTCCCTGCACTAGGCACCCTTTTGGATTTCAGACACTCAACTCTAATCCTGTGTTCTTTAAAATATAGTTGCAATTCTGTAACTTCCAGAATTGTTGCTGTTCTTAACCATCTGGGGGTATTTTTTTTTCTGCTGCCAAATATCCATCTCTTAAACTCTATTCTGATTTTTGCATAGCTCCAAAAGGCAGGCAGCAGAGAAGTATGATATTCAGAATGGATTCTGGCATCACACTGGCCAAATTCTAATCTTGACTCCATTATACAAGTTGTGTGACTTTAAGAAGTTCTTAACGTTTTCCTTCTTTTGATCCTTCATCTGTAAAATGTGGCATACCAGTGTCTGCCTACTACACTATGACAGACTGAATTGTTATGAAGCATTCTGGACTCAACCCCAAGAGGGAGAGAGACTCTTCCTACATAGTTGCTGAGTGACCTAGAGCCAATCTAAGACAACGTTTTTCTTATCACCACAGGGATTCCAGCCTGGGACACAGTACAGCTTCCAGTAAGTTCCAGCTGAACAGGAAAGCTTCCACTGAAGGGTCCTTCTAGGGAAGCAGTTCTCAACCTGTGGGTCATGATCCCTTTCAGAGTCAAATGATTCTTTCACAGGAGTCACCCAATTCATAACAGTAGCAAAATTACAGTTATGAAGTAGTAACATGAATAATCTTATGGTGGGGGCGGTTAACCACAATATGAGGAACTGTATTAAAGGGTCATGGCATCAGGAGGGTTGAGAACCACTGGTCTAGGGGATTCTTTTATACTTTGAAAGAGGTGGGTAACTAGAAACCATTAACATCATGAAACCAGCCTACACAAGGTGCTAACTTAAGATTTCTTGTTAGGATTATATCATTCTGATAAGGGGAGGGAGCAGCAAGCATTCAGAATGCCTCTGGCTGGCTGTGGTGGAGCTATTGTTGGGGAAGAGTAAACTCCAGGTGGGCCCAAGGACACATATAGGCACGCCTGATTGGCTGAAGCAGCAATTTCTGCCAAGAGTGAGCACTGTTTATACTACTGTATAAGCCGAGTTGTTTGTTTGTTTTTTAATCATTTTATTTGGGAGGGGGGAGGGAGTCCTACAACTCTTACCACAATCCACATATACATCCATTGTGTCAAGCACATTTGTACATTTGTTGTCATCATCATTTTCAAAACATTTGCTTTCTACTTGAGCCATTGGTGTCAGTTCCTCATTTTTCCCCTCCTTCCCCGTTCCCCTCTCCCTCAGGAACTCTTGGTAATTTGTAAGTTATTATTTATTCATAAATTACACTTCCTGATATCTCCCTTTACCCACTTTTCTGTCGTCCATCCCCCGGAGAGGTGGTTATATGTAGATCCTGGTAATCAGTTCCCCCTTTCTATCCCACCTTCCCTCTACCCTCTGGGTATCACCACTCTCACCACTGGTCCTGAAGGGATTATTTGTCCTGGCTTCCCTGTGTTTCCAATTCATATCTGTACCAGTGTACATCCTCTGGTCTAGACAGATTTGTATGGTAGAATTGTGATCATGATAGTGATGGGGGAAGAGGAAGAAGTATTTAAGAATTAGAAGAAAGTTGTATGTTTCATCGTTGCTACACTGCACACTAACTGGCTCATCTCTTCCCCACAACCCCTCTGCAAAGGGATGTCCAGTTGCCTACAGATGAGCCTTGGGTCCCCAAATATTCACAATGATATGATTTTTGTTCTTTGATGTCTGTTACCTGATTCCTTTGATACCTCGTGATCGCACATGCCGGTGTGCTTCATTCATATGAGCTTTGTTGCTTCTTAGCTTGATGGCCACTTGTTTACCTTCAAGCCTTTAAGATCCCAGACATTATATCTTTTGATAGCCCAGCACCATCAGCTTTCTTCACGACACTTGTTTATGCACGCATTCATCTTCAGTAATTGTGTCGGGAAGATAGGCATCATGGAATGCCAGTTTAATAGAACAAAATGTTCTTGTATTGAGGGAATTACTTGAGTGGAGGCCCAATGTCCATCTGCTACTTTAATACTAAACCTATAAATATATGCACATAGATCTATTTCCTCCTTATTGTATATAAATATATTCACATTTGTACAAGTCTGTATTTAGACCTCTATAAATGTCCTTGGCCTCCTAGTTCTTTCCTCTATTTCCTTTTACTTTCCTCTTGTTCCACTATTGTGCGCAGTCTTCATTTGGGTTTCAGTAATTCCTGAATTGGTTAACACCACTTCCTTTCCCCAACCTCCCCCTTCCCCATGTTCCCCCAGACCTATTATTGTTTTCTCCTCCAAAGTGTTTATCCAGCCTATCTTATCGAGATAGACCTGCAGAGATAATAATATTCATATAAAAACAAGACAGCAAAAAAAAAAAAAAAAAAAGGGCTGAGCCCCGGTGGCATAAGTGGTTGAGTGTGGAACTGCAGCCCGTGGTTCAAATCTAGTGGCAGCTCTCAGGAGCGGCACTGAGTACCGCCCACGACCACCAGAGGCAGTGATGCCCACAAACACAAAAACAAAAACAAAAAACAACAAGACAGCACCAAACAAAGTGACACCAGAAAACAAAGCAATAGCAGCAGCAACAACAAAACAATGACCAAAAATATCAAAGAAAAACCATAAAACAAACAAACAAACACACACAAAGAAAAATCTGTAAATAGTTCAAGGTCTGTTTGCTGACCTTTAAAAGTGTTTTCCTTTTGGGTATGATGGGGCACCAAGCACTGGCCTCAAAGTCTGTTTTTGGTATTCCCTCAGGCCTTTCTTGCTCTGCTCCTCTTACTCTTCTGTTGCATCTTAGTGTTTTGCCTTGGTGTGGTGGGGTAAGATTGGGTGCAATTCTCGTACTGTGTCTCCACTGTTGTTCCTGTAGGGCTATGGGTCAGTGAGAGATGCCGTGTCTCATAGTGGGTGCAGCCCTGTAGTTCTTTCTGTGCATTGGCTGCTCTGAATAGGGATATTGTCTCAAGGCTTGGTGAGCCAGGATGTGCTCCACTCTCTCTTCCTCCCCCTTCATTTGCTCCTCTGTACTCTGATCAGACATGTCCCTCTTCCTGAGTTATCGCTTCAGTGTTGTCCTCTGAAGTAAATTCTTCTTGAGGAAGGGTGACTATTCACGTAGTTGGGATTGATGCCAGTGCCTCAGACCTTTCTATTGGTCCCCTGCCTTGTGCCGATATGTTACCTTCACATCTTGGAGCACTGGGTTGAAGTCTGGTCTCACTTTCCCTATGGAGATATAAAAAATACTCTGCGCTTGGGTGAGTTAGTGCTCTGTTCCCCCACTACCCGTTTCTTTTAGCCCCCTCCTTTTTAGTTGGCTACCATATGTATCCCTGGATTTTGTCTGGCCTCTGCCATACTACCTGGAACTCACCCCAGAAATGCTTGTATACAGTAGCTTTTTCCCTATGCCCCTTTTGCATTTTTTAAGCTTACCTCAGTGGAATCATGTTGTACTTGTACTTTTTTGCTTGGCTTACTTCACTTAGCATAATTTTCTCCAGTTCGTCCCATGTGTCAATGTGCTTCATGCATTCACCACTGCTTTTTTGAGATTTGTAGTATTTCATTGTATGTATGTACCACAGTTTTTTAATCCATTTATCTGTTGATGGAATTTTGAGTTGTTTCCAACTCCTTATAATTGTGAACTGTACCGTGATGAACATTGGAGCACAGATGTTTGACCTTGGTTTGTTTCCTGCTTCTTCTGGATATATGCCCAATAGGGGGATTGCTTGGTCATATGGTAACTCAATTTCCATCTGTTTTAGATATTGCCAAATTGATTTCCATAGTCGCTGTATATACCTACAGGTCCATCAGCAGTGGATGAGAGTTCCTATCTCACCACAGCCCTTCCAACACTTGTTGCTTCCCGATTTTTTGAATTGAGCTATCCTTGAGGGTGTTAGGTGGTATCTAATTGTTTAATTTTCATTTCTCTTATTCCTAACAATTGTAAACACTTTCTCCTATGTCTATTGGCCATTCAAATTTCTGCCCCCTGTGAAACTTCTGTTCAGGTCCTTTGCCCACCTCCTCAGTGGGCAATTAGATATTTTCATTTGGGAAGTTAGCAGAGTATTGTAGATTTTATTAATAAGGTCTTGGTCTAATATGTCATTTTTTCCCAGTCCATGGGCTCTCATTACTCTCTTGGTGAATTTTCTTTTTATGTACACAGGTGTTATATCTTCAATATATTCTACTTGTCAATTTGTGCCTTCTCTGTGATTGTGTCCTTTCCTATTTCTGATAGCCTGTGTAATCCCTTCACCACAGTTTGGTGAAGGTTGGTCCCAATTCCCTCATTGATGGCCCTAATAGTTTGGGGGTTTTCCTTGAAGTCTGTGATTTGCCTTGAGTTTATTCTTGTGCATGGAGTGAGATAAGGGTCTTGTTTCATTTTTCTGCAAGTAGATATCCATTTTCTCCAGCACCACCTGTTGAAGAGGGCATCTGTTTCCCATTTGATATTTTTGGGGCCCTTAACAGTTGTCTGTATGTTGATGTTTTTATTTCTGGGTTTTCAGGTCTTTTCCAATGGTCTAAGTAGCTATCATGATGCCAATACATTGCTGTTTTGACGACTGTGACTGTATAGTATGTGCTAAAGTCAGGTAAAGCAAACCTTCCTACTGTATTCTTCTTGAGGAGTTCTCCACTAATTCTGGGATTTTTCCTTCTCCATATGAAGATGGTAATCAGTTTTTCCATTTCTTTGAAGAAGGATGAGGGTAATTGTATCAGGATTCAATAGTGCCTTGAGCAGAACTGATATCTTTACTATATTGAGTCTTCCAATCCATGAGCATGGGATATTCTTCCACTTATTAAGGTCACTCTTGGTTTCTTGTAATAGTGTTCTATAGTCTTCCTCATATAAGGTTTTTGTTCTTTTAGGCAGATATATTCATAGGTATTTCAATTTGTGCTTTTTGTGCTTTACTATTGTGAACGGTACCACTTTTTTGATCTCTTCTTCTGAGGTCTTATTTGATATTGTAGAGCAGTCTGATAGACTTCTGTTTGTTGATCTTGTATTCTGCCACTCTGCCATATTCCTCTATTGCTTTCAGTACTCCCCTTGTGGAATATTTGGGATTTTTCATATATAAAATCATATCATCTGCAAATAACAATAGTTTTACCTCTTCTTTCCCATATGAATATCTTTGATGTCTTTTCTTTGCCTTATACTGTTATCTAAGCCCTCTCGATGTTAAATAAGAAGATCATCCTGTCTGATCCCCTTTTTCAGTGGGATTGTGTTCATCTTTTCTCCATTGACTACCACATTGACTGTTGTTTTTTCATATATAGCTCATATTGTCTTGAGAAATTTTCCTTCCATTCCTTTCACCTTGAGTGTTTTAAACAGGAATTGGTGTTGCCAAATGTTTTCTGCATCTATGCATGTTGTCATGTAGTTCTTATAGTTTTTCAATGTTAGCTGTCTGTCTTTCTGAGTCATCTACTTTCATTTGATGCACTTATTTGCCAAATGACTTTAGTAATCACTGCATTTTGCTAAAGCCAGGCTGATTCACAAACACAGGGGACTGTGAGTTAGCACATGGTTATTTCCATTCCAGGTGGTGAGGGTGGTGGTGGTGGTAGTGATGGTGGTAATGGTGTGAATGTGGTGGTGGTGGTGGTGGGGGGGTGATGATGGTAAGGGTGATGGTGGTGGTAGCTGTTTATGGTATCAAATTAATACTAACTCACAGCAATAAAACTGGATAGAGCTACCATATAGGATTTTCTAGGCTGTGATCTCTACTGAAACAGATCACTAGGTCTTTTCTCCCACAGAGCAGCTGGTGACTTCAAACTGCAGACATTTTAGTTAGCAACTGAATGCTTAACCATTATGCCACAAGGATACCTTTCCCAAATTCACCGCCCTCAAGTTGATTCTGATTCATAGTGACCCGATAGGTAGATAAGGTAGAACTTTCCCTGTGGATATCTAAGAATGTAACTCTTTACAGGAATAGAAAGCCTAGTCTTTTTCCCAGAGAGCAGACTTCTGACCTTGGTATCAAACTTCTGACCTTGCAGTTAGCAGCCCAAGGTGTAGCCACTGTGCCCCCAGGTCTCTGAGGGCTCCTGCAGGGCCTTTCATTCAGTATTGCTCTTCCTACCACCAATCAGAGAATAGCAGAAGGTTCATAAGTCAAATACAATTCCATGAATTTGGAATTCTGATTTTTCCTCAAAAGATTTACTTTTCTGAAATCATTCCTTTTCACATAAACACACACACACACACACACACACACACACACTTGCAAACACATGCACACACCCTCACTTATCCTTCAGAATTCATAATTCGCACACACTGCTCATGGCGAATATAGTAATTAACCTGAGTGTCTGCCTCCCAAAATGTTGGAGGTTTGCATTTACCCCAGAGTATCTTGAAAGGAAAGTCAGCAATCTACTTCTAAAGAGTTGGCTATAGACAGCCTATGGAGCATAGTTGTACTCTGACACACTTGGGGTCTTATGAATTATAAAAAACTCCCCAACAGACTTTCTTCCCCTTGTGCTCCTAGATGGACTCAAACCACCAATCTTTAGGTTAGCAATTGAGTGCAACTGTTTGCATCATATCTCCTTAGTTATTAGAAAATGACTTTACTTACCTCACTTTAGGCTGTCTGGCATCATAAGTTGGGATCCCATAGACCTCATACAGAAAACTGACATTCAAAGCCAATATCACTCAACCTGTATAACACAGCCATAAATTTAGCCTTAACCTGCCCTGGAATGTTAAACCCTGTGGTTAAGAGTGGGGATTCTCAATCTGTAAATTGAGTAGTTAATTAACTGCTACTTTATTATTTAATTATTATGCATTCTGATTATGATGCAGTCTCCTCTCCTCATCCTTCTCCCTTCTGAGAGGCATTCTGGCTGTACTTCTTCCAAGTTAGCCATGGTGTTTTCAGTCTTCTTCACCATAATTCGGATGCATCAATTTTTAGTTTTCCTTCTCTATTCATTGTCTAGTGTTCACATACATATGAAATGATTAAGAATAGCATGGCTTGGGTCAGGATCACCTTCATTATCAAAGTGACATCTTTGCTTTGAACATTTTAACATGTTAAAGAGGTTTTTTGTAATATATCTACCCAATGCAATATGTCATTTGATTTCTTGACTTCTGCATCCATAGGTATTGATTGTGAATACAAATAAAATGAAGTCTTTCACAAGTACAATATTTTTCCATTTATAATGGGGAGGATGCTTCATCCAGACGTTAGGATATCTGTTTTCTTCATATTGAGATAGAATCCATATGAAGATTACTATTTTAAATCTTCAAATTTAAAGTGAGTGCTTCAAACCTTCTTTGCTTTCAGCAAGCAAGAGTGTGTCCTTTGTATATCCCAAGTTGTTATGAGTCTTCCCAGTGCCACCTTCTTCTGTATTTAGCCAAGTTCCTTAAATTATTTGTCAGCTTAAAATAAGTATGGTGAAAAGACCCAACCCTGGTGCATAGCTTCCCTGGTTTTAAACCACAAATTATCCCCTAGTTCTGTTTGAATGACTATCACTTGGTCTATATACTGGCTTCTCATGTGTATAAATCAAGTGTTTTGGAAGTCCCATTCTTTTCAGTGTTATCCATAATTTATTATAATCTACATAGTTGAAAGCCTTTGTATAGTAAATAAAACACAAACTAACACCTTTCTGGTGTTCTCTGCTCTTACCTAAGACTCGTCTGATAGCAACAATGATATCCCTTGCGCTACATCCCCTTCTGAATCCAAACTTACCTTTTGGTGGTTTCCTGTTCATGTACTGCTATAACCCCTTTTTCTCCCTCTTTTTGTTTCCCCTTTCTAGTCCACCTTCCCTCCACCTTCCCAGAATCACTGTTCTCACCACTGGTTCTGAACGGATCATATGTCCTGAATTTCCCATGTTTCCGGTTACTATCTTTATCAGTGTACATCCTCTGGTCTAGCCAGATTTTTAAGGTAGAATTGGGATCGTGATAGTGGGGGGTGGGAGGGAGGAAGCGTTTAAGAACTAGAAGAAAGTTGCATATTTCATCGTTGCTACACTGCATCTTGAATGATTCATCTCCTCCCCTCAATCCTTCTGTAAGGAGATGTCACTTCACCTATAGGTGGGCTTTGGGGCCCCAATCTGTACTCATTTATAGTGATATAATTTTTAGTTTTTTGATGCCTGATACCTGATCCCTTTGACACCTCCTGGTCATATAGGCTGGTGTGCTTCTTCCATGTGGGTTTTTTTGCTTCTGAGCTAGATGGCCGCTTGTTTACCTTCAAGCCTTTAAGACCCCGCTATAACCATTTTTGAATTATCTTCAACAAAATTTTCCTTGTATGTGATACTAATAATACTCTATGATACTGCCCTGTTCTATAGGATGACTCTGAGTCAGAATCGATACAAGGACAGTGAGTTTGTCCCTTGCTTTACAGGGTCAATAAGCTTGGGGCCACATGCTGGCTTAGTCGTGAGAGGGAAGAAATCACACGAATGTAGAAAAGGAAAGACCTGTGAGAAGAGGATTAACATAAAGATGTGGGTCCACGAGAGGATGGAGGGAATGAGGCAGGAAAAGCAAAGTAGAGGTTGCCTTAAAAAGGAGAAATTGCAACCTATAAGGCCTTTCCATTAATCCATTTTGAAAATGAGACGGAAAATTAAGAATTCTCTGCCAGAATGGATGTCTGAAATCTTTGTTTAAAAGTATTACAACTTTGCTTTCTTGTTTTCTTTCTTTCGGCATCACTGCCCTCTGGTGGGAGTGGGAGGCCCAGTCTTGCTCCTGGAGAGCTGCCACTGGATTTGAACCGCCAAGCCAGTGGGCCACAGTCGCGCACTCAACCACTGCGCCACCGGGGCACAGCCCACAACTTTGCTTTCTATAGACTTCGTGAAAGGCATGTTATCCCCTGGAGACTGACTTTTTCTAAGACATATATGTACATATGTACTATGGAAGAGGCAGTTTGAGGGGATCATGTTTTAAAATACTTATAAAATCTAAAATCAACTGTAGAGAAGGAGTGGAAATTCTGAACTAACTTACAAGTAGTTCTTTGCGGAGCATATGCTGTGAGAACATCTGCTATTCTGCTTCAAAAGTGCAGATCCTGTAAGGGTCATGATAAGCAAATAGTCCTGATCAAAAACCCTATCTCTTGGGTGCTCACACATTTCTATTCATGATGCTGCCACGTTTTTGAGCACCGTATCAGTCAAAGATATTTATCCTTGAAAACAAAAACAACCCTCTCAAACTGCCAGCTCCCCTCCAGGTCTGCCAGGCTCTCAGCATCCCAGAAAGCTTGCCTTTGGCCTTCACAGAGAGAGTCTTCTGCAGACTGAGTGAAATCCTCTATGGCCTTTTAGATGTTTAGAAGCAGTTCTCTTGGCTTAAATTAATAATCTGATTCTAGGTGAGATATTTATAACAAGTGCAAGTTAAAGTTACGTCTCTCCAACCCAATATTTCATTTTAACTGTCAGCTTCTATGCGAACTCATGGTCAAGAAATGCGGTGGGGGCAGATGTGACCGCCTCTGGCTTGGATAGTGATTGCCCCCAGACAGAGGGCAGACATGCCTCCACTCTCCATCCTTTTTTCACACCATTGTGATCGCAGCTTTCCCTCCCATGGTGTTCTGCTGGGTTCATTAAATCATTGGGGTGGTAACGCAGAATTCACAGACAATACTCATGATTATAGGGGTTCATTAGGGAAGTTAACAGGCCGCGACAAGTCAGGATCAGAAAACATGACGCATACAGTCTTTGGCCTACAGCAGCGCCTCTTCTCAACCAGCAGCCAATCTCTTTCTGGTCCTCCGCTTCCCTGCCAGCTGATCCGTTAGCCTGTGCCTCGTTCTTTGGCCTGGGAAGCCCATGACTCCGCCTCACAAGCTTGGTGTTGCACCTCTGCTGTCTCATGGAGGTGCGGGGCGGGGGCGGGGGCGGCACTGCAGTTTCTGTTGACTCTGCCACGACAGGTAGGGATCTGACACGTGCCTCCCTCTGGGGGACTCCTTTCTTGTCTGTGGAATACATCTTGCTGCTTCTGGGATGGCTCTCTTATACCCAGAGGAATGGCGAAACGGACCAATCTCCTCTTTGGACTCCTCTTTAGAGATCTTATTTGAATATGTCCACCCCTTAGGGACTCGAGAGAGGGTATCTGTGAGGAGATTCCCTTTCAATGTTTAGAAAAAGCATATTTTTAAAAATTGACTAGAACCATGGCAGTATATTCTTAAAAGTAGGTAGAGTATGTATATGTTCTTTTTATAAAGGAAAAGTTATTTTTTAAATAGAAAAAATCATACCGTCTATCTGATTTCAGATGCAGCATATGTGTTGTCATGCCAACTAAATGTAAAACCACATCATTTTTCCCATCCAAAATCCCAGATAGGATGAGGGGGGGGGGGGAAATTGTCTTAAATTTATCACACAGCAACGCATAATATTTTGAAACCATCCTTTATTTCTATGACTTGAATACTTAGTTCATTCAATTCAGAAAAATATTATCCTGTCTATCATTTTCTCCCTTTAAACTTGGATGTCAGCTGTCCTGGGGCTTAGAAGCTGCAGATTCTGAGCAGGCTCAACTCAGAATCTATGCCGTCACCCCTCCAAGTGGAAAGACTGCTCCTTTCCCGTCCTGCTTTACCTTCTCCCACTTTCCTCAAAAGTAGAAGAATGGAATTTTAAATAAGATGACCTCTAGTTTGTTCCTTTGTCTTTAGATGTGATTCCACTGACCTCGTTGTGGGAAAGTTAGGACAGTGTGATAGGTAGGTTTATTGTGCCAACAGGGTCAATGCACACATGTGGGATTAACTGAAAGGCGGAGAGAGAAATGGCTCAGCGAGCCTCGTCCGTCTTGTCTCTTGCTCTTGGATCATCAGACCAGTGTACTTGCTGCCTGGCTTGTTCTGTGCCTTCGTTTACAAGCTCCACGGCCTGTAGGCGGTTCCTTCAAGACCTGCTTTGCCATGTTTCTGGAATGTACATCTCTTGGCTAGGGACTATCGGACCCCGTCGTCCGGCTGACTGTTGGTGACCTGTCTTACTGTTTGCTGCCTGTGGCCACATAGCCTGAATTGCTTTACTCAACAGACCTCAAGACTTGAAGGACTGCCAGTGTATTAGTTGTCTCACGAAAGTGAGCTGCACAGAGCCATTTGTTCTGCTTATAAATTAGTTAACTGTTTATTTCTTATGTTATATATATATATATATATATATATAAAATTATTAGTGTCCTGAGTTTGCTTCTCTAGAGAACCCTGTCTAACCATGTCTTTCTGAGAGTACCTACCCAGGACATACTGTGGAAAGGAAGGAGGAAAAGGGGGAGATGAGAGGATGTTTTTCAGTTATCAAATATAGCGTTGAATCTCTCAAACTACTATAATTGGTCTCATTTTATTCTTTCTCATTTTGTTGTTGTCTAAACAACTATATATGTGTGTGTGTATATATATATACATATATATATATCTTTTATTAAAAATGTTATCCAGTCTTGTCTTTTCCAGGTTAAATAATTTGGTTATTAGTGTTTTTTTTATTTGTATGCTTGTTTCATTTTAGCTTTTCTTATAGGCCCTATCTTTTTTTTTTTTTTTGGCATCACTGCCCTCAGGTGGTGGGAGTAGGAGGCCCAGCCTTTGCTCCGTGGAGCTGGAATTGAACCTCCATCCCAGTGGGCCGCAGTCCCGCGCACAACCACTACGCCACCGGGCCTCAGCCCATAGACCCTATCTTTAGCATTTAAATTTAGCTTTGTTTCTCTCACTTGAATCCCTGGTGCTAAGGGATTTCAAATTGGATTTCTTGAAGGGTCTGCACTGACCTGAGAGTAATTATACAATTGATTAGTGCATTAGCCATTTGTGCTATTTTATTCCCAGCCCTCCATGAAAGTTTCCTGGTGACAAGTAAAGACCTGGCAGGCGCTTTGAGTGGTTAAACATTAATAGTATACCACAGCATGCAACAGTATTAACTGTTGCCTGTCACATGCAATATACATGACCTAAAATTGGCTAAATAAAAATTGAATTGACATTGCAAACGTTCTTCATTAAAGAGGTGTAAATCAAACACCAGATTAGCAGGTGCAGAATCAAACTGTATCCTCCTTGTTCTCCATTGGCATTTACATATAAATAGCTGATAGTATGGATTTTTCTAAATGACAGTTTTATAATCTGGAAGATGTATTAAAGAAGGAAATCCTGACTATGTGACAACAGGCTGTTTATTCCTCCTGGCAACACAAAGACTGAGATCAAAGGTTGTGAAGGTGTGTGTGTGTGTGTGTGTGTGTGTGTGTGTATCACCACCAAAGGTGGGGGGGTATCGAATCTGAATAATAAAAGACTTATGGGTGTTGGATCTACAGCTCCATCCTGTGTCAGCAGACTCTGTCAGCCAAAGGAATCCTTTTTTTTTTTTTCCCCTTTCAATTCAGGTCATTGTTGCCTTTCTTTGCTGTTTAAGCTGTATTCTTGTGTCTGGCTTTACTTAAGTTTAATATTTAAACAAAATGTTTACCCTGGAAAGATTTTTCTGATGTGAAGCCAGTTGTGTCTGAAGCCATGCTATTTTCACAATTTACGTATCCTTACCAGACTCATTGCTCTTATGTTCATTGCTCTTCCACATATGTTCTTCCCTCAGAGGTTACTCATCAGAAAGGAGAAGAAAGAAGAGGCAAGACTAAGTGACCCCCACTAGTCAACAGTCAGGTGCCCACCCACCCCACAAGTCTTATAAAAGGGCTCTAAATTTCAACATAATTAAAAACTTTTGAAAACTGAGAGTAGCAAGTGACAGAAACATCCTCTTGTGAAATGGAATGTGTGTTTCATACTTTATTGACAGTGGTGGGTGAAAACACATTTTAAGTTTGTTCTTTCAGAGGTAGTTTTCAGTTTCCCTCCTTGTCCACTTACTCTGTTTCCACCCCGCCTCCATTTCTCCCCAAGTGATGACCAGATTCTAAGCCCACAGGACTCCTTAAGAAAGCTAGCACTCCCCTCCCCTACAGTTAATTGCTGGCTTGTTTCCAGGGATTGCCCAGGAACAAGGCAGCTGGTCCTTTACCTCAAAATGCTCTCCCTCAGTGGGCCACCCCATGGCTGTGCCAGACACGGCTGGATCTTGGCACAAGCACTGAAGCTCCCCTGTGTGGAACAGCCACAGAGACTGTTCTACAAGAGGCATACCAGACCTGGAGGGAATGTGAGGAGGATATGTTTATTTGAATTGTAGCCAATTTAACAGTATCTTGAGTTAAGGAAAAAAATTAAGATAAGTTACTTTATTTTTTTTTAATCTGGAGGAATGAGGCAATTTGAAAAGAATGTCAAAATGTCTTCATATTGAACATGTGGTCTTCCTCACCTGTCAAAGGAGGTAGGTGGATTGAAATGCTCAGATCTCTTCCAGCTCTCACTACAGTGTAAGAAAACCATAGTGGAAGCATACTGTGTACAAAAGCCTGCAAACTTCTGAAGAGGAGAGATTTAAACAGAATTGAAACAGGGAAAGCCAGTCATGAAAACTTAGAAGTGTGTCTTGTTCACACAACTGTCTGGATTTGCTGCCTGGAATCTGATTTAGGACTTCTAGGGACAAAGAAGGCAAACCAAGCTGTCCTGGGGACTGAGAATACTAAGGCCCCTCGTGTCCTCCTGGGTTACAAGTTGGGTTGCTAACCACAAGATCAGTAGTTCAAATCTGCTAGCTGATCTAAGAGAGAAAGATGTGACAATTACAATACTGGGAACTCACAGGGACAGTTCTATCTTCTCTTATAGGGTCACCCTGAGTAGAAATCAACTTGATGGCAATGAGTTGGGTTTATACATAATTGTCTGAGTAATCCCTTACAAAAGTTGTATAAGGTAGCTGGTATTATTGCCCCTATTTTATAAATGTGTTTATTGTTGGTATTAGGCTCCATCGAGTGGATCCTGACCCATAGCGAGCCTGTGCACAACAGAACAAAACACTTACCTGAATCTGTGTCATCCTCATAATTGGTCCTGTGCTTGAACACAGTGTTGTAGCCCCTATGTTAATCCATCTCCTTGAGGGCCCTTCTACTTTACCACACATATTATCCTTCTCCAGGGACTTGTTCCTGACAATTTGTCCAGAGTATGTAAGAAGTTTCCCCATCCTTGCTTCTCAGGAGCATTCTGGCTGTACTTCTGGGAGAGATCAGTGTGTCCTTTTAGCAGTTCATGGTACTGTCCATGTTCTAGAGAATGTATAATTCAAATGTATCATTTCTTCTTTGGTCCTCCTAATTCAATGTTCAACTTTCACATGCACTTGTCTGAATACTAAGAGACGAAGTAGAACCAATTGACTAATCAAGTCTAGGATTGGGGATCCTTTCTTATCATCAGCACCAGAAAGCTTGTGACTGACCAGATCGTGCTGCCGAGTTCTGTCAGTATAAAGTACTCCAAAGACTGAACAGGTTTCTGAGGGCAGCTGCCGTGTTCTAGTCATCACTAACACTCAGCATTTTTCATGTTTGTTAATTATCATATTCATTACGGTCTATCTTTTCCTTGATTCTATTTCTCTTTTATGTCTAACCTATCAACTTTGATAACTCCTACCCATGTGTAAGGTCCCATATGTCTCATCTCTTCCATGAAAAGAAGCCTGTGGCAGTCATGTACTCTTGTGTCAATTTCATCATTGGGAGTGTAGGGGTGAAGTCTAGCCTGTCAATCTGGACATAGCCAATGAGACCTCCATGTGGGCATGACTTTCTCCTGAGAATTCTGGGAAATCTCATGGAATTTTTCCCTTGGAGATGAGAGACTCACGGCTCAGTCTCTTGGAGACGGTCTACTCACAAGACAACATGGCAGCATGCTGATAGACCCTGAGTCCTGGAAACTGGAGAAGCCAGAGGAGAAGCCACATGGGCTTACTCTGATGGAACCAGACCCCCGATGTGGGAAAAGCCACATAGAGACTTCTGCCAGTGTTGAGATGCTTGCGAAACTACAGAGAGGCCCCTGCCAGTGCTGAGATGCTTCTACCACCATGGATACACAAGATTCTGCACCCACTGACCAGTGACTGTCCTGGTGTCATTGCATGTGCCTCGTGAATCTGAAGAAGACTTTATAGACTGGTATCGGACATATAGGCTAATATCAGACTTGTGGGCTTGGACTGGACTGGGTTAAGATGCTTTCTCAATGTCCCATTCCTCTTGTATACAAACCTCTCCCTTATGTACTCATGCATGTTAGTGAATTTGTTTCTCTAGTCTACTTGGACTAATACAAAGCTTTATCTCGATTCCTTATTAAACCAAAACACCAAACCCATTTCCATTCAGTTGATTCCTAATCATGGAAACTCTAGGAGTTACTCAGCAGAATTGAACACAATCAGGTTCCCTTGGTCATGTTAACAGAAGTAGATGGCCATGTCTTTTTTCTTCTATACCAGTGAGCAAATGTAAATTACAAACCTTTAAATTAGTAGCTGAGTGCATATGTTTTGTTCCACCAATAGAAGCTTCCTAGTCACTTTAAATGTACTTACCAGGACTTTCTAACATGGTCAAGGGCTGTTTCATTGAAACAAACATAACTCTAAGTCTGCTGTTCATTATCAGTAATCCAGGCAAAATGCCCTTTCCAAAATGAACTTTGGTTCCCACTTTTCTATAGAATCCCTTAGGTTTTTCAATGTGGTGTGTTGCCGTAATTTGCTTGTTTGTTTCCTTAGCTGGTACCTTAGCCTTGCATTAATTAGTGGTGGTTGGCCCCCAAGGACTTTATTTCTGGTGTCTGGTCTTTGGTCTTAGGACTTGTGGTCTTCAAAGATGCTGCTGCTCTGCCATGGAAGATGCTGCTGCTCTGCCATGGATCACCTTTCCAGCCAAGGGAGGCCTCCTGAGGAAGTTCTGACACCTTGGAAAAACTACATTCTTCTCATTCCTTATAAGAATCAGCAAGTGGACCCCAAAATAAGCAGCTCTTCATCCATACTTAGTTTAATATTTTGATATTGTAGCCCAATATTCATATTAACTCTAATGATTTCACCAACTAGTTATAAAGACTACTTGAAAGATTATATTATATCATATTTTTACCCTTCCCACAGTATCTAATACTGTTGAGAATAGTACCCAGTAGATATTTGAAAATGATTCATTTGCCAGTTACCTTCTAGAATACATCATATTAAAATGTATCGTAAAGTAGGAAAGACTTAGAGATTTCTTTTTTTTTTCTTAAATCATTTTATCGGGGACTCTTACAGCTCTTTTCACAATCCATTCATACTTCCATTGTGTCAAGCATATTTGTATATTTGTTACCATCATCATTTTCAAAACATTTTTTTTCTGAGCCCTTGATAGCTGCTCATTTTCCCTCTCCTCTGCCTCCCTCCCTCATGAACCTTGATAATGGATAAATTATTATTTTTTCATATCTTACACTGACCTCTGTCTCCCGTCACCCACTTTTCTGTTGTCCATCCCCCTGGTAGGGGGTTTTCTATAGAGATCATTGTGATTGGTTCCCCTTTTCTCCCCCACCTTCCCCTTCCCCTCCTGGAATTGCTATTCTCACTGTTGGCCCTGAGGAGTTTATCTGTCCTGGATTCCCTGTGTCAGATCTGTACCCGTTTACGTGCTCTGGTCTAGCTGGATTGTGAGGTAGAACTGGGGTCATGATAGTTGGTGGGGAGGCTTAGGAATTTCTTGAGGATTCTTTTATGCAGTAAAGAAACTGAGGGCAGCGAGCACAACAGGAGTTGATTCCATCATTAGACTATATGTTAGGTCTCTCCATTGATCCATGGTGGAAAGCTAATGTCCTTCCCAGATCCTACGTGCTCTGTGACCTCCATCGTGGTTTGTTATCGTTAGATGCCACTAAGTCAGTTAGTTCCAACCCCTGTGACCTTGTGTACAACAGAACAAAACCCTGCCCAGTCCTGTGCCAGTCTCACAATTGTTTCTATGCTGGAGTCCACGGTTATAGCCACTGTGTGAAGCCATCTCCTGAAGGACCTTCCTCTTTTCCCCTGCCTCCACACTTTACCAAGCAGGATGTCCTTCTCCAGGGACAACATGTCCCAAGTACTTGAGATGAACTCCCACCATTCTTGCTTCTAAGGAGCATTCTGGCTGTACTTCTTCCAAGACATTTGTTTCTCCTTTTGGCAGTTCTTGGTACTGTCGGTATTCTTTTTTTTTTTTTTAGTTTTTTAGGCATCATTGCCCTCTGGTGGTGGGAGTAGGAGGCCCAGCCCCACTGCTGGAATTGAACCTCCATCCCAGTGGGCCGCAGTCCCGCGCACAACCACTACGCCACCGGGGCTCAGCCCTTTCAGTATTCTTCATTAGCTCCAGTAGGTCTTATAAATACTAGCAGCTTCTGTACCAATATCAGGATACCTTTTCCTACCTATGGAGTATCTTCCAAAGAGAAATCCCACGGGTCCCTGAAGGAGCAAGCATAAGCTGAGAAGCAACAAAAACTGGGCCTCCCTGCCCCTCCACTACCCTCCTCCCACTGCAAACTTCTCACAGGATGCCTTCACCCACTCAATCTATGCTCAGAGCAGCCACACTAACAGTAAAATGACACATCAGGGCTCTATTCGGAAAATAGAAGAGGCGCGTTTGCATCTAAAAAACGTGACAATAAAAGGAGACAAAAAGGGGTAGGAATAACCAACTGGAAGAGAGTTGATTTTAGAAACATGGCTCAGAGGCCATTGAGAAAAACAGGTATTATTTCAGTGCACTATTATTTCTGCTTTGTCTCCAAATGTGTGTGTGTGTTGTATGTGGTTGCCACCTGTCACCTCGACGTCTATGGAATGCAGATAAATACTCGATGGTCCTGTCCATGTAGGATTCGAGGTGTGATGGTCCTTCATAATCCTAAAGTAATTATTAATCATTCTGCGTGAATACCGCTCGTCTTAACTGTCTTTGTCCTTGGGCTACACTCAACACAAAAGGGATCAGGAAGCAATAAAGAAAAATTATTATGTTGTCCCCTTCTCTCATTCCCCGCCACCATCAGTCAGTGCAGTCTGTGTTTATTCAGTGTGTGCCTATGTGCAGGCTCTGTGCTGAGGGCAGCCAGGGGACACACAGATGAGAAAGTCCAGTCTGTAAATCTGTCCCCCCTGCCCTCCTCTGTTTGCCTTTCCTTGTTTCCTCTGGGGAAACATCCTCAGTGCTGGGGTGCTGGATGGTGGTGGGGGAGCCACATTGAGACAAAAATAGGGAAAATATTTCAAGTTTCTTAGCTGTTTATTCCTAAGGGTAAACATAACGTTGTGATAGTTCCCACTGTAGATAGTGATAGAGATAAACCTTTTTAAATACTTGAAAAATATTTTTAAAGCATTAAGTTGACAATGCTGGAATTCTCTTATTCCATATTTGGTCCATTGAGTATTATCTGAGATTCTGAGGGGTAGCATTGAGACTGAAAATAAATAAAAAGGAAGACTACAAGAGACTGGGTTAGCTCCTAGTTTTTTGGTTTGGGGGTATTTTTTGTTGTTGTTTAACCTCATGAACCTTTCCCCTATTTGAACTCTATATTGGCTATAGTTGAAAATTTTATTTCCATTTCCAACTTTTCTGTGTCCTCGTTATCATGTATGCTTTGGCTAATAACACAATATCACACACCCCTCCTAAAAGATTGATAGATTTTATGTTTTCTTTTGTCTTACAAATGTTCTAAGTGCTAATGTCAGCATGCCCTCCTACCGACAAGGTAACCAAGAACCACTGGTTCTTCCGTTGTGGTAGTGTTCCCAAGCATTCTTTAACCCCTCATCCCACTAATCCACTGAGCCAACTGCTGTCTACTTGATTGTAACTCACAGCAACCCACAGGACAGAGTTCAACCACTCCATGGGGTCTCCAAGTCTGGACATCTTTCAGAAGCTAAGTCCCTCATCTTTTTCCTATGGAGCTACTGGTGGGTTCAAACCACAGAACTTCGCATCCATAACCCAATACTTAACTGTGTCCCTAGTCCTCCTTCGAATTCCAGTAGACTCCTTCAAAGTTTCACACTGTAGCTGATGTCTATTGAACTTCTTCTTTTTTATTTGTTAGAGTTTCCATCCTATCTTGTATAGGCTACCTGGTTCCTTTTCTTAACATGAAATTATGCTTATGGCACAAGTCTGCAAGTCTAGCCTCCATAGAAAACAAAAGCCCAGCTCATCTCACCATTGATCATGAAATAACTTAAGATACAGATAAACTATTCAGAGAGCTATACTTGGTGACTTGCCCTGATGGGGCCTATCATGGCCCAGGGTACAATGTCAGATTTGCAGGCTCCATAACTGATTTTTTTTTTCACTTCTCCAGGCATAAGGCAATGAAGTGGGAGAGCAAATTTTTGGCAAAGCTCATGAAAACCATCTGTAATGACATTTTTCTAACCTGGTACTGGACAAGTAACTGCCAAGTACAATGGAACACATGAACAGAATTGCACAACACCCTCACTCTCTGTCACTCAAGTGGGACAACAGACACAGGTAGCCACATTCTAATCAGAAGGTTGCCTGGATTCAGGGGAAAGGTAATCTGTCGGATAATTCTAACGGTGGTCTTCATCCTGTGAACACATGATCTCTCCTGGTAGTTGCTTAAATTACAGTGGCTGGGGGCTGAGCCCCGGTGGCGTAAGTGGTTGAGTGCAGGACTGAGGCCCATGGGCTTGGTGGTTCAAATCCAGTGGCGGCTCTCAGGAGCAGCGCTGGGTAGCTCCCACAACCACTGGAGGGCAGTGATGCCCCACCCCACCCCCCAAAAAATTACAGTGGCTGTTGTGATTGCATTTCAGACCCAAGTACATAAAGATGTGGGATAGGAGTATATCACTTCAAGAGGTAGCTAATCTTATTCATAGTGCTGCTTTCTCTGCGTATTCATTTCCCCTTTTTTAAAATTGTCAATCGCGGAGTCATGGTTTACATGTCAGGCCATTAACTCAGCATCCAAAAGTTCAAACCACTTTTCCTTTCCCCCACCCCCCCGCCCCCCGGCCATATTCTGTACTGTCAGCACTCTCTGATTTCTCTCCTCCCTCTTAGAGGCCTCCATTCTCCCTTTACCTGAGTTTAACACTCATCCACACTCTAGTCCATTCTTTCATCTTCCCAGTCTCGATCTCCCCTCCCTTAGGAACCTCCAAAGTCTATTCTCTTTGGTATGCAAATCTTTTGTTTTTCTTGGTATCACTGCCTTCTGTTGGTGGGAGTAGGAGGCCCAGCCTTTGCTCCTGTAGAACTGCTGCTGGATTTGAACCCCCATCCCAGTGGGCCGCAGTCCCGCGCACAACCACTATGCCATGGGGCTCAGCCCGGTATGCAAATCTTTGTTTGGGTTTTTATCCTTATAGTATGGCTCTCATACAACATTTGTCATTTTGTGATTGTCTACCTTCACTCAGCATAATGATCTCCAGAACTGTCCATGTCATGAGGTCCTTCGTGGTTTCAACATTGTTTTCTAGTGCTGCACAGTATTCTACTGTGTGTATGTACAAGAGCTTCTCTATTTATTTTTCTACTGGTAGGCATTTGGACTGTTTCCAACTCTTGCTTCTGTGAACAGTGCTGCAATCAACATGAGAGTGTATATGTCTGTTCAGGTTATGTCTGTTACTTCTACGGGGTACATACCTAGCTGAGGGATTACTGGATTGTATAGCATTTCTCTTCCCCATTGTTTGAAGTATTGTGGTATTGCTTTCCACAATGTTTGTACATATTTACAGACCCACCACAGTAAGAGGGACCAAACTCTGCACCCTCTCCAGCATTTTCTGTTATTATTATTATTATTAATTATTAATTGGGGGCTGAGCCCTGGTGGCGTAGTGGTTGAGTGCAGGACTGCGGCCCACGGGCTTGGCGATTTAAATGCAGCAGCGGTTCTCCAGGAGCAAGACTGGGTAGCTCCCACGACCACCAGAGGACAGTGATCCCCCCCCCCCCAACAAATTATTAACTGGGATGTCATTGTTGGTGTAAGGTGATGTCTTATCCTTGCTTTGATTTGCACCTCCCAGATGATCGTAACATTTTTTCACATGCTTGTTAGCCATTTGGATGTCATTTTTGGTGAATTGTCTGTTCATGTCCTTTGGCCAAATTTTAATTGTGTTATATGGGGGTGTTTATGGTTGTTGGTTTGTTTTTTATTCTTACTGAAGTCTTGCAGTTTTCTATTGATTTTAGGCATTAGTCCTTTCTTTTTTTGTAATTGCCAAGGATTTTTCCAGTCTGTGGTTTAACGTTTGACTCTTTTGATGAAGTCTTTTGATGCATATAAGTATCTTACTTTTAGTAGGTCCCCGTCATCTATTTTGGCTTTTATGTGTGTTTCCTTTGTTATGTTTGATCGTAGGTTTATGCCCTTAAGTGGGACCCTTAAACTTGCCCTTATTTTCTCATTGATGAGATTCATAATTCTTGAGTTTTTATTTAGGTCTTTGATTCATGTTGAATTCATTTTTGTACAGGAGTGAGATATGGGCCATGTTTCAATGTTTTGCAAATTAAGATCTAGTTTTACCAGCATCGTTTGTTGAAGAGACTATTCCCTTCCTATTTAATATTTTTCATTCCTTTGTCAAAGATCAGTTGTCTGTAGGTATGTGAACTTATCTCTGGGTTCTCTATTCTGTTCTCTATTGGTTTATGTGTCTATCATTGTACCAGTACAAGGCTGTCTTGACCTCTGTAGCTGTGTTGTAAGTTTTGAGGTTACTTATTTGCTTTTGTTAATTTAGTTTCAGTAGCATTGCTTCCTGATCTTGTGGGTTTCTTACTTTAGGGAGCTCCCTCAGAATTTCTAAATAGTGCTTAGTACAATACCCAACAATCTTTGGAAGCCTGAACAAAAAGAACCACATCAGTTGGTCCAGGAAAGGACTGAAAATAAAAGTAGGCTTCACTTTTGAGTCAAGGCACAGGCATTGAATGAGAAAAAAAAAGAAGAGAAACTCAGAAAAGTGTGAGAGAGAAGTTAAAGGGAAAATTTTTTTTCACATGTGTGAGGACTAGCAAGATTTTATACTACATCTCCCTTCATGCTTTCTCTGAAAAGTAGTGAACAAAAGTTTGTTTCTATTGCTTCAGTGAAGGAAGGCTGGTAACAGACTGGGATATATGGGGGTCTAAAATGCTTAGACAGTCAGTGAGATAAGGCTGATAAGAGAGTGGGATACTTGGGTCTAGAATGATTAGAGAATCAGTAAGTTCTGTCCAAGCCCAGCTACCTTAGAGATGTAGGTCATCAATTAGACCAGGAAGCTATTCAGCCTGACAGTGATATGTTATTTTAACATATTGACTCTAGGAACTATGGAGACAGTTCTATGAAGAGACCTAAATTTGCCTCATTGGCTGTGAAGAATTGAACTCGTGATCTCAAAAATTCAACTGTATTTGGAATTCATTTACTTCTTTGCATAGAGCCAAACTACACACATGGGGTCCATCGACATCCTTGCAGGGGCGAAGTTATTCATATGGTGAAGGCGCTCCGTGAAAGAGACTCTGAGAACAAGGCTTGTGTGCAGTTGTATTGTTGAGGAACATTTTCTTGAGTCAACACCTAGAAAGAAAGAAGGAAAGGAATTAGGATTGAGCAATGAAGAAGTTAAACTGTGATTCAGTCTGCACTGAGTCCCCCCTGGTCTTGTGGGAAGCTCTGCGAATAATGTAGCTGGGGAAACAGGCCTTTGTACCCTCACCTAAATCATCGTTGGATAGGGGCTGCCAGCAGGAAGAGGTATAACCTTGGGCAAGGTGGCTTCCTTTTGCAGTCTTACATTCAGTCATAAGTCATTTTCAGCCAGCATGCCTGGCAGCTGAGAGAATGTGTTCTTCAGTCCTCTCAGGGAGGTCTGGTGGTGCATCATGGCATCCACTCGAGGGAATCAGGGAAGAGGGCTAAGGGGTCATTAGTTATGCATTAAAATGTGTTGACATTCCTCTACTTAACATTCATTTGTCTTTCTGACTTGTGGTTAAAAGATCATCTTTGTGCTGGAGGCTGAAGATTTTGAATGTGTGAGCCCTCTGAAAATGCTGGGTTGTGCCAGCTAAGAGGAGTCATTAATTGTATAACTAAGATGCATATGATTTCTAGTCATGTCGTTACAGGCATTAGGGAGGGAGGAGCTAGAACCAGTTGTACGCTTAATTGAAAATTTCTGCTAGGTGGTGTGATGAAGAGCAAATTGCAGACAAGCCTGGACATTTACTGTGGAGGAACTGATTTCCACAGAGGTGCATGTGGTTTCAGTAATATTCCTGGATTTTTTTTCCTCCAATAATATTTATATTCATTGGTCGAATTAACAGAGGGGATTATGAATATGAAACATAGTCTACTGTTGTTTGAGTGTTCTTTAGCACTTGGGTGTTAATTAGTATGGTTAGTTTAATGAACTCATTTAATAACAATCTATTCCTGCTGAGTATTTTATTAGATACTAAATCCTTAAATTTAATAAAGTAAAACATTTGTGTAATGTTAACAATGATCACAGGACTCTCAAAGAGTAAATTACTAGAAGGTTAGATGTAATGGATTAATTAAATAAGAAAGCTGGAACTACCTTTCAAAGTGACTTCATAATGGTTGTCACTTTGCTTTAATGAATAAAGTAGACCCTATCAACTGCCATTTGTGTGTATGTGAGTTTAAAAGGAGCATTCAAAGCTTGCAAATTTAGATCAGAGGAAACACAAACACAGCAAAATATTCTGCTTGGTAAACAGAGTTATGTTTCTTGTACTGAGCCATTAAGTTGAATAACTTGATTTTCTTACAGGATGTTAACAATATGTTTCTTCCATGTAGAGAAGTCAGTGGGAACTTTCCAATCAATTCCCAAACAGCAGCAGCTTGTAACAGCAGTGGTCCACATAAACATTTGGGAAATGTTTTTAATTGCTTTAATTGCATATTAGTGAAATGACACAAGCTTCTTATTATAGCTTTTTCAAAGTAAGCAATTCATTTGAGTTGGTCTAGACCTTTTAAACTAGTTATAAATGCTCATTATGCATTATACTGAAATTTATTTGAAAACACACTTTTCAGGATGAAGGCCAGGCTCTTCTAACTCATTATGCTAACACAGAGTTGGCCTGGAGAAGAAGTCTCCCTCAGTTTTCCCAGCTGCATGGCAGGGATATAAAAACTACCACCTAGGATGTGATAAGGTAGTGTGACTGCTTATGTATTTACAGTTCTCCAGAATCCTCAAAGGCAGTTCTGTTTGAGGATGAGTTTTGTGAGTTTTGTTTGTAGAGAGGTAATTACTCTAAGCAAGAGTCTTTAGAAAGAATATTAACTTAGTTGATAAAAGAGGTGTGAATTTTGAGTTTCTGAAATATTCAAAACACTAGAAACTAGAGTTGCCCATCAAACCCAACCCAAACACATTCAGAAGGCACATCAGTGGAAAATATATGTAGTTATTTTTCTTTCAGGCATCAAGAATTTGGGGATAGGTGGCTCCACGCGGCCTCCAGTGAGTCATTTGTTTTCATCTTGATGTTCTGCCGCTGGAGGACTGGAGGGCTTGTCTTCGTGTTTGCTGCCTCTGGGTTGCAAAACGACCCAGCCCATGGGAGTGTGCTGCCTTTCCATGTACCCTGCTCCAAGCATGAAGAAGAACCCATCAGAAGTCAAATGGTAGCTGCTAGATCAAAGCCCAAAAAGCTTTCTCAGAAACCTCACAGTTTTATTTCATCGTCTGCATAGTATTCCAATGTATGAGTAAGGCACAATGGAATTGGTTTTAGGGCTGAATTTTAAAGGGCTGTGTATTACATTCAGATAACCCTGGTGGTGCAGTGCTTAAATGTGCTCAGCTGCTAACACGAAGTTTGCAGTTCCTGTCCACCAGCTGCTCCATCAGAGAAAGATGTGACAGTCGGCTTCCATAAAGAAAAATCACAGCCTTGGCAACACCACTGGGAAGTACTACTCTGCCTTCAAGGATTACTGTTGTGTGGAATGACTCAATGACCATGGGCTATGCATGGAATTCAGGACGCCCTTGGGATACAGAAGTCACCAGCCAGGCCACTAGAATTGATATCAGCCACGACGCACCCGCACCCCATGGGCCTCCTACTTACTATCCCAGACCATTCAGAATCCTTCATAATATTTTAATCAGAGTAACACGTCATATAGTTAAAGATTTCTTAAGTGTAACCATGGTATGTTGTAGACCATCTGAATAACAAGATTGTTTTATAAAATATTTCTATATTGAATTTCAGTAATAGTGGATGAATAGAAGCCTGTTTTGATTTCTGTTTTTCTTTATGGACTACTTAATTCTCAAAACTATTATTTATATAGATTCACAAATATTAATAGTTAAAAGAATAGTCACAGCATTGTAGATAGAAACTACGAAATTGGACAAAATCCATAACTATGAAATCATCAATATTGAACATATCAATCTGTGCCTATAGCAGTGTCAGATGAAATCGTGTGATTCCCAGCATCATTGTAATTGGGTGCTAATAACAACTCTGACCAGAGCAGGTTAGAAGATTCAAGAAGTTACTTAGCATAGAGTTTTAGCCTTATGGATACATGGATACATCTAAGCTGAGCTTAGGAAAAAATGTTTTCATTGTTGATATTAGGTAAATTTGTGCCAACTTGGGGGCACTAAATTCTCAGTGGTTTGGCAGTAACACCCCCCACCCCACCCCGCCACGATGTGATCTAACAAAATGTAAGTATTTCCATAAAGGGATCTGCTTTCAGTAGCCCATCTACTGTAAGATCAGGGTAGGCTACAATACCCTTACTCAGACCCCAGACTTGATGCCATCAATTGAAAGGCAGTTTCCTGAGCGTGTGTCCTCTTCCAGTATAAGTGGACACTGTGGAAACGCATGCTTGATTTTTGCTGCATCTGGATGCTCTAGCTGGCTCATCAGCCTCCAGTTGTTTGGACTTGAGTCATACTGCTTGCTAATCCTAGGAGTCATCGGCAATGTGCCATCAGACTCGCTTCCATAGCCACAAGCCGGGCCTGCTGGTCTTGGATTCAGTCACCCTCCGATCACCAGTCCGTGGTCTTCCTGTCAAGTTAGTGTTCCTCAGCCCCCAAAACTGAGTGAGTTAAAAGTCTTCAGGCTAGCATCAGACCCACGAATTTGAAACCTGCACTTGGATTCGCCCGCTGCCACAACTGTGTGAGCCATTTTCTTGATATAAATTCTCACACTCACACACACACACACAAACACACGTTTCTCAGGTTTTGCTTCTCCAGATAATCCAACCTAAGTCATGGTTATAACTAACTACAGGAATAGGAATTTTAAATAAAATATATTACTGCAGAAACTCTGCACAAAAATTTTAAGGGCAATCCTTTTGATGTCACCCCCTCACAATGTAGCACAGATTCCATACCTTCCTCTTGGCACCGTGCCCAGTCACTATGGGAACAAAGGCACGGCCATATACTCCCATAGAGATGAGGAGATAGTTTTACTGAGTAACACTGTGTCATGATGAGTTGAAATTGACTGATGGGGCTGACTAGCAGACACTTTCAAGAAAGAGAAGAAGCCATAGCTCTCAGATTTAACAGCTGATTTTGACTTCATGTTTTAGGCCTCCCAGGTTTCCTTTTCTCCCCACTTTGCCCCCGCTGTCCCCTAACTTGGTCAAGATAGATGCATCATCTGTTTGCTGCAGAGCTGACTCCTAGGCCCGCTCTGGCCTGATCTCCCTGTTCTGATGCTCAATTCCCCACTTTCTCTTGTTTCCTGGCATTGCTTTGTTACCTGCCTTGGAAACCTACCAGTTCTCAATCCCTCGAGGACCAGCCTGCCTTATTCTTCTCCACCTCCCTCCAGGGAAGGAAATCTTATCTTTTGAGCTTCAGCTTGATGGTTGGGGTTCTGCCCTCTGCTGACAGACTTACTCAATGATGCCTGGTTGCCAGTGCTTCAGAGCTTTGCTGGCTTCCCTAGCACTAATTCTTGATGCCCCCTCCTATACACCCCCTCCTCCAACTCATACATTTGATGAAACTTATACATGATTTAGTAATCATATAGATGTTCAAAATTCATCCTAAAAATGGCATTCTTCAGACTACCTCTCCCTACTTCAAGTTCCTTTCGGCATGCAGTAACACTTTTGGCTGTTGATTCTCATGGTTGCCTCCATAATTTCTAATAACTTGTATATATTGCTATGTCTTCAACTTTTATTCCATTGTAAATATTATATTCCAAGGAATGGTGGATTTAACTCTCCTTCTAAATATACTTCACTTCTCCTTTCCCAATGCTACTTATAATAAATTTTTGGTTAGATCTATATTTCAACAGAACAATGGGCTCAAGCACAGCAACAATTATATGAGGTTGGGGCAGGACTGGGCAGTGTTTTGTTCTGTTGTAGGGTTTCTATGGGTCAGAACCAACTTGATGACACCTAAGAAGAGCAACAACACGCAAGAGAAGAATACACTTCCGATTTATGCAACTTTTAGTTGATTATTGACTCTGTGCAGGCAGTCATGAGAACAGCTTATCTGAGAAGACCTTCCTTTGAGTGGAGCCCTTCCTGTACTATTTACCTGAGATAAAACAGCTGCCTGTTTTGAGTCTATCCGTTCATCAAATTGATCATTTGATTGTACATAAAATTTGAGATTGGAACTTAATTTTCCTTGTTTGAAGAGATTATCCCAGTGTCTTATAACATCCACTTATCACTGTGCGCCATGTACACTGTGTTAGTCTGGATAGACTAGAGGAACAAATTTCAGAGACACGCATATAGGTTTAAGGAAAAGGTTTATGTACAAAAGAAATGGGACATGGAGAAAGCATCCCAGCCTAGTCCAGTTCAAAGTCATAAGTTCGGTATTAACCCATATGCTTGAAATCAGTCTACAAAGTCTTCTTCCGACTCATGAAGTTACAGGTCAGTGGGTGCAGAATCCCGGTGCTGGCAGGGCACCTCGCCTCCAGGCCTCAGGGTTCATCAACAGCAGAAGCAACTCATCGCTGGCAGAGGTCTCCATGTAGCTGTCTCAGCTTCAGAGGTCTGGCTCCATCAAAGCAAAGCTGTGCGGTCTCTCCGCCGGCTCCTCCAGCTTCTCGAATGCTGCCAGCTTGTCTTGTCTGTGATTAATCGTCTCTGAAACTAACTCCCAACAACTGGGGAAGATAGCTTCTCATCTTCACGAGGGAAATACGGTGAGATTTCCCAGGAGTCTCAGGTGAAAGTCATGCCCACACAGAGGCCTCATCAGCTACTCAATGGTTTTCTCCTGATTAACAGGTCAGACTCCACCCCTACATTTCAATCATAAAATTAACATAAGCACATGACTGCCACAGACCACCCCTTGTTAATTTTATACTTTCACATAACTCTGTAACTATATGTAACCCTCAAATAAACAATAAAATCATTTTTATATCTAACAGGATAAAACTAAAATACATATAAGTCAACATGTGTCACCATCGTTTGAAAATAACATTCTATAAGTGACCAATAGATATCCTGTGCCTTACAATTGTAGTTACAAAATATCTACACCTTGATTCTATAATCTTATTAATGTATATTCTACCACCTACAAGAGTTTGCAAGCCAAACTACCTTATGCCTTCATTCCCCCATTTTGGGTATCTAATTTCTATGTTGCCCACTTATACCAACCCAGTGCTATAAAGAAACAATCATATCTTTCAACGTGAAAAATCTTCATTCCAGTTAGAAACTCATGAAGTGTGCGCCCATTAGCAAAGTCAAATCAGGACAGGCCATCCATAAAGTCAGCAACGATATGCACCAGGTCACAGACTTAAATCGCTTCTCTTCCTCTGGTCGGGTTCTGGTCAACTCAATGTGGGCTTTTCCACTTAGCCTCACGACGGTGGCCATTGGTCGCCTTCCTTTAGACCAAGGACCCAACAAATTCTCAACATGCCTAGCTCTCCCATGCTAGGTCATGAACTTCAGACCAGTAAACCTGCTCTCATCTCCTCTTTTTCCTGTGAACCAAGTCCCCAGGTGTCAGTGGCCAAAGTCAACCCGCCTCTTTATTGCCACATTCCTCCAGCTTTCACCGACAAGCAGTAAATCTGGGTGGTCACCTAGCAAGCATTTCAGCCTGCCACAAGTTTCCTTTAACATTCAGACCCAGAGAGGAGTTATCTTCGTGGTTCCAGATTCCTTCACTTTTGAAGACATTCACTAGTCAGAATTTTCCGAGGAAATTGACTCTATCTTTCTTTATGGATCAGTCTGACCCTCTCTCAGACTACTAGTATCCTGAGTACACCGAAAGACTGGGTGGGGCTACTTTCTTCAGAGAAGTCTTTCCAGGTGTGGTCTAACCCCATTTAAGCTCAAGTTGGCGTTAATCTCTTTAGAGATGTCTTTGACGCTAAATCCTAAACCCTCTAGAGGTCAATGCTTGGCTTGAGGTAACTGGATTTGCAAAGTCTTTCCAGACTTTCCAATAATCATTTCTATGCATCCTTATATTTACAATAACAGGCATAAAAAAGTATAAACAGCATAATCAGAAATCAAACTAAATTCTTAAAACAGAAGGTCAATACTTATTAAGCTTATCTTTATCCTTATCTAAACTACTGTTTACACAAAAACATTGAATTAGGTCTCAAAAGGCATCAAAACAGATCCCTGTTTTCGGTCTGGCATTCTGATCTTCTTAACCATTGCCCCTGAACAGAACCGGCTCTGAGACACTCAAATGGTGGCCCCCCACCCCTGAGCTCAAGACATACATTAACAGTATCCATTTTATATAGCAACAACCAAAGACAGCTTCCAAACAAAATAATCAAAACTTTAACTTCCCATATTATTTCCAGAAAATAGCTCAGTAAACTCAAAGGACATATCTGACTTCTGTCTAGCCAAAGAAGTAACAATACCACGAGGCACAAGTCAAATAAGATTCTACTTTCCATCTTATGATTTGTTCCTCTAGTACCCCACTCCTGAGGTACCAGAATGTGTTAGTTCGGATAGACTAGAGGAACAAATTTCAGAGACACACATATAGGTTTAAGTAAAAGGTTTATGTACAAAAGAAATGGGACATGGAGAAAGCATCCCAGCCCAATCCAGTTCAAAGTCATAAGTTCGGTATTAACCCATATGCCTGAAATCAGTCTACAAATTCTTCTTCCGACTGAAGCAACCCTATTATGCATTCTTGTTTGTATAGTCACTAGCTTTAGTGAGTGGATGGAGCCCCAAGTGCCATAGAATGGTAAAGAAAACACATCACCCAGCTAGCTTGGAGATTAGCTATCACAAGGCTTTTAAAGCTTCGAAGAGTGAGGAACTGAATGAAAATAGAAACTCACGGGCAAAAGAAACTGGACTAAGTTAGTATGTGGGTCCAAGAGTAGTGTTCACCACTTAGGTGTTTGTTCAGAATCCCTTGAAGAAGGTGGAAAAAAACAAGAGTCCGATACAAATGATCTGAGTCCCTTTGGAATATATTGAAGAAGGTCTGACCCGGAAGAGCTAAAGCCCTTATCATTGGAGGTTTGGGAAGACTAGGGCTTCTACGATCAACAGATGGGGATAAAAAATTGTTGATCCCTTGTTGAACTGTTAATCCTTAGGAAACTCTTAATGTGTGAGTGAGGGATGATTGGCCCAGACAGCATGTTATCTCTCTGACCAGTAAATACTATTGTAAAATTAAGCTAGGTAGTGTGTTGTCCCAAAGCAATGAACTCTAAGTTATAGCTGAAAAATTATTCTCTGAGAAAAAGAGTATCATCACTAAATTTCTTCTGCAGACTTTCTACTAGTTCTAGATATTTTTAAAAGGCAAATTGACTGTACTTGTATGTAAAGCCAGTCGGTAACTTTAGAAGATCTATGTTAAATTTAACTTTAAATAAGTACCTCTCACTGCCATGGAGTCGATGCCGACCCAGAGCAACCCTGGAAGGCAGGGTAGAACTGTCCCTGTCGTTTCTGAGACAACGGCAGCTGTTTACAGAGTAGAAAGCCCTGTCTCCCCCTGGCAGAGCTGCTGGAGGGATTGAACTGCGCACCTTGCAGACTGCTGCTGAATCAGTTCATTCCAAAGGACAGAGTTCATTTGTTTATGTGTCCCTGGAAAGAGTTGTTGTTGTTGTTGTTTTTAAGAAAGAAAGAAGAAGTAAAAATAGTGTAGGAGGTAAAAATAGAAAATAGTTGTGCTATTGCCCTGCCAGTTACTAAAGTTTTGCTGTGCAAAACAAAACTTATGAAGAGGAATAGTCCCCAAACCGGCCCATATCGAGCTGGTTCCGACTCAGAGCGACTATCGGGGCAGAACAGAACTGCTCCCTGGGTTTCTCAGCCCGGGACTTGTAAGGAAGCAGTCAGCCTCAGTCTGTCTTCTCAGGCTGATGGGTTCACCCTGGTAGACTAGAGAAACAAATTCGTAGACACGCATATGGATATAAGGGTAAGGTTTATATACAAGAGGAATGGAACATTGAGAAAGCATCCCAACCCAGTCCAGTTCAAAGTCATAAGTCCGATATTAGCCCATATGCCCGACACAAGTCAATATAGTTTCCTTCCAACTCACAAAGTCACAGGTCAGTGGGTGCAGAATCCCAGCGCTGGCAGGGGTCTCCTAATGTCTCCTCGCTTCCAGGTCTCAGGGTCCATCAACAGCATCCAGTGGTGGTAGAAGCAACTCAGCATTGGCAGGGCTCCACGTGGCTTCTCCTCCGGCTCGTCCAGCTCCTCAGACGCTGCCATCTTATCTTGCCCATAGTTCGTTGTCTCTGAGACTAACTCCCAAGAACTGGGGAGATAGATTCTCATCTCCAATAGGGAAATATCATGAGGTTTCTCAGAAGTCTCAGGAGAAAGCCATGCCCACACAGAGGCCTCATTGGCTACTCAATGGCTATCTCCAGATTAACAGGCTAGACTCTACCCCTAGACTTCCAAACATGAAATTGACATCAAGCACATGACTGCCACAACCCTGCACAGAATAAACACACCATACCACTAGGGCTCATGGGAGCATTCCTCCTTATACTCACAAACATATGCATGTGCAAAAGAAAGAATACCTCTGGGCCTGCAGTCAAATTATTCTTAGCCTTTGTTCCAAATTCTGGTTTGGGGATTCTGTTAATATGACATCTTTGAAGGGAAGAAAACTTGCTGCCAGGTTTTTGTATTAACATGTACTTCACGCACATGATTCCTATTTGAAGTGTTTTCTTGTTCCTTGAAGTAGAAGACTTAATAAAGTTGTTTAAGGGAGAAGGCCAACATGCTTTCTCAGAGTTGTTTTGGCATGATTCTCTTACAACCGAAAATCAGCAAGTCCTGCTATCAGATTCTTTTCTTTTTCATTGTGATGAGTTTGTGTCAAACTTGCTTTTGTTGATATTTTTGCATCTGATTGTTTTTCTTCCATTAAAAAACCCCAAAGAAATCCACTGTCATTGGAGTGGTTCTGGCTCATATTTACTCATACTCATAGCTCATATGAACTAGATGTGGGCTGTGATATTTTAGGAGAGCATACAGCCTCATCTTTCTCACTCAGAGTAGCTGGTGAGTTTGAACCGCAGCTTTCCCAATAGCGCACCCTGAATTATATTGCCTAATCTTAAATAGAAGGAATCCTAGTGGACTGTAGGCTAGGTTTTGGGCTGGGAATCACAAGGTCTGTCGTTCAAACCCACCAGCAGCTCTGAAGGAGAAAGATGAAGCAGTCTGTTTCCATAAAGATGGACCACCTTTGAGGCCTTTGTCTAGGGTTCCCAGAGTCAGAATTGGCTCGGAGGAGGTGGGTTTGGCGTAAAGATGGATAAAATGCATTTTTCTTCTGGGCTCTGGAATTCATTGCAAATAGCCACGTGGAACTCAGAAATGACACTCCCAATTATGGAGTTCATTAAGGCAATTAACAGGTGATAACTCAGAGGAGAAATGCTCAGGATACAGTTGTTTAATCAGGACAGTCTCTGCCTTGTCCACAGGTAAGCCTCTCTCTGGCTCTCAGTCCCTTGGCTGGACCTCTGCCTGGCTCAGGCAATTTCAGAACTCTTGTAGGTCTTCTAATAAATGCCCAAAGGGCACGATACTCTGCTATAAGCCTTAACCCAAAGACACTCAGCTCCATGCATCAGCAGACCCAGCTCCCCCAATTATGTGCCAAGAAGGTCCCCACTTCTTGAGACATTCTCCCGCCCCAAAGCATTCAGCGTTATTTGCTCTGAGGGCTGCAAGGCCACCGCACTGACTCGTCCTCTGGCTCCTGGTTATACTGTTATCTCCTTGACAATGATATCAGTGATATTACTTTTAAACTGATATCTATGTGCTAAGATATCCCAAGAGATCTACACATATTATTTTAATCCTTACAATATACTTCTTTTACAATATACATATTCTTTTAATCCTTACAATACACTTCTAAGACAAACCGTTCTCAATCCTCTTTTCACTTGATTTAATCAAGGCTTTCATTGTTGTCAAGTCTATTCTAACTCACAGAGCCCCTATAGGGCTGAGTGGAATTGCCCCATGGGGTATCTGAGAATGTGAATCTATATGAAAGTACAGTTTTCCCTCAACAAATGATGAGTGGGTTTGAACGGCCAACCTTTTGGTTAGCAGTACAATGCTTAACCCACTGCTTCTCAAGGGCTCCTCCACATGGAACTAAAGCCAAATCAAACAAGTCCATCTCATAGTGACCCTGATGGGGTTTTCCCAGACTGTAAATCTTTACAGAAGCAGACTCTCATCTTTCTCCAGAAAAGCAGCTTCTGGGTTAGACCTGAAGACCTTGTGGTTAGTGAACCCCAATTCACTCCACAGTGGCAACCAGACTACTTTAACCCACAGCCATCTGGTTGATTCCCCTCATTGCAGCCCTATAGAACTGTTCAACAGGTCTTCTAAGACTGTACACCTTTAACGGAGCAGAAAGCCCCATATTTTATCCCTCTTATACCTTGCCTGTAAGGATAAGACCTGCAGCCACCAAGTGGGATCCAACTACCGCCCTTGCAGTTAGGACACAACGCAAAAACCACTCTGCCTTTAGGGGAAGATGGAAAAAAAGAAGATGTATACAAACTCCAAACTCACTGCCATAGAGAGTGACCCTAAAGGGCAGGGTGGAGATATTCTTTGGGTTTCTGAGTCTGTAACTCTTTCTCCAGCAGGGTTGCTAGTGCTTTCAACTACGGGTCTTGAGGTTAGCAGGCATCACCACCCATGATGCCACCAGTGCTCCTCTATCATTCCAAGTTAGGAAGAGTAAACTTAGCTCGAGTGTTTTCAAGGCTGTCACCTTTCAGAAGCAGATCGCCAAGACCTGTCTTCCAAACATCTGTGAGTGGATTTGAACCACCAACCTTTCAGCGAGTGATTGAATCCTTCTCTATTTGTGCCACCTAGTCCCTGGAAGCACTTACTAAGTATATTTTCATTGAGCCAACAATTCTAACCAAAGTAATTTAACCCAAGACAGCAATCAGACAAATGCCCAAAGTTATTTATAAGAGGAAAAATAGAGGGACAGACCAATTAATTGTCTTAATATTATGCTCTATTCATATAGTGGACACATGAAAGATATTTAAAATGATAATAGTTACTGTCCTGGAAAGACATGTATGGGTTTTGCTGCATGAATAGACAGGTTGCAATAGTTTAGGTAGCCAGCATGACCTCTTTGTCGCCATAAGCTTCCTAAACCTTCATCAGGACATGGAACAGACATGCTAGTTTTCTTTTTCAGGTGGACAAAACTTAAGGTGTGTAACTTCTAAGGCAGACTTAATGACAGCACCGGCTTCCATCTTGGAATGCATTTTTTCAAGAGACTTCATTGAAACCTTCCCTGAGATTGTCTGCAGGCAGGATTTCTGCTTGAGCCTGCTGCTGCTGGTGGGAGAAAGGGACACTCCTCTATGTAAATAGACACAAGGCTTCAATTGAACCTCCATGTATGTTTACTTCATTTTTTTCTATTTGCTTTTCTCTGAAGAGATTATTTTTCAGACATTATTCTGAACAAATAGTCTTCTATATTTAGACTGACTTGAAAAAGAATAAAATAAACATAGGCTTCCACTGGTGGGTACAGATGTAGACACAAACAATATTGTCAGAACTCTTTGCATTGCTGGTTCAAAGAAGAGGAGAGAAGACCACCATAGATTTTCAGCTTAAGGCTGACTTACACAGGCAAGATTTTATGATGGTTTGGGTAATTTTAGAAGACTCTCTACTCTGAGTAAAATTGTCATCCTATGGTATAAATGAGTTGTGACAACTTCAATTTTTTTATTATAAACAATATCCACAGGCAAGTCAATAGTAAGCTAGCAATTTATTTTCTCCCATTCTTTCTATTTTTTTTTTCAGCTGCAAGGAAAAAAAACCAACATAGAGCTAGATCCTAAGATGTAAATTACAGAGGAGAAGATTTGTCTGTAATTAACATAGAAAGTATTGTTTGTGTCTAACTTCACCATAATTTTTCAGGATGAACAAATTGCCCATTAAATAGGGCAGGCAAGAAGTAAGGCTTTTAGTACGTATAAATGTTTTCTCCCAGCTGTAATTTCCAAGATGAACCTGCAAACTTTTAATTTATACATGGGTTTGGAGTAATTAGCCCTCAAATTGTCTAGCTTGTGAGAAATAATTACTTAGAAGAGGAACGAACCATGGAGAGAAACTTGATTCTTGGAACCATTGAGAAAAAAGTCACTCCCTACTGTGAAGACAAGAGTGTTTTTGTTGAGTGTCCCACGTGACAGAATAGGATAGCCCCTAAGATTTTATTTGGCTACAACCCCCCTTTTTTTCAAAGCCATTTTATTGGGAGCTAATACAGATACCATATCGTTCCACAGTTCAATCACATCTAGCAGTATTGTACACTTGCTACCCCAGTTTCAACACATTCTTTTCCTTCTTGAACTCTTGGACATCAGCTCCATTTCACCACCACCAGCCCCTCCCACCATCACCCCTTCCTCCACTGTACCCCGGCAGTCTTTATAGAAGCAGATCACCAGGTCTTTTTCTCACGAAGTCATTGGTTGGGTTCAAATGACTAGCCTTCTGAGTTTCAGCTGAATGCTGATAGTGCTCCTTGAAAATCATATCACAGTGCTCAGCGTGAAGTCATAATGTAACCACGGAGCCATATGCTAAACATTGGAAACGATTATCCTTCTCATTTTTCTTCTGCAAAAACCACAGCATACATCGCTAATATGATTTTCTCTCCAAAATCACTTTTTCCAGTAGACCTTGCGTACTTTTTTGTCTTTGCAA
>PVJH01014215.1:0-57687 GCA_004026705.1 Nesogale talazaci
GTCTTCCATGCCTCAGGATGCTGTACTGCCTCTTCTCTCATAAAGGACTCAGAGACACTCCTGCCAGTTCCCCTTCCTCCCTCCCAACTTCCGCCTGTGTTTGTATGGGACTCCCCCTTCCCCATTCCCGTCCATCCCAGGCAACTGTCCTGTTGCAGACTTTGAGTTGTTCTATATAAAATGCAAAATAAATGTTTTTTTTATTAACAAGTTGTGAACATGCTACTATACATATATATGTGTATATATGTATATATATGACATTGACCTTCCTAGAAAATGGTGTCTAGGCCCCTGTTCCACTCTGGACTTCTTACCTCACTGAAATCAGAATTCCTGTCTCTGAGGCTGAGAGGACCCCAGCACTGTGCATTCATACAACACCCCCGCCCCCAAGCACCTTAGAGAAGCCTTTGACTGGGCAGGATCACAATTGACTTAGGAGTGTGACTTTCACTCCTGGGAAATGAATACAGTGATGCTGAGGTTTGAAACCTGATATGTTTCCTTGATGAGAATATGAAGAAACTGCGTTGCAAACAAGACTGTGTGTGTGTGTGTGTGTGTGTGTGTGTGTGTAAACTCAGACAATAAACATCAAAGGGCTCAGGGGAAATATTGGTTATACCTTTAATTTAGAGATTTCACAATTGACCTAGAAAAAAATGAGGAGGAAAGCACAACACCAAGGGGGGATGGAGTGTCACGTGATTGCCTCACAGCTATTGAGGGGAACTTTCAACCAAAACACGATGTTGAATAATAACACCACCGCATTCCCTTTGATGGGAGGGAGGGAAAGCCAGTACTGCGAGGTGAGAAAGGCCGGTTGTTATACAGCAAGGGGAGATGGGTATTCTCTTCAAAGGGTGCCAGTGGGCAGCTGATCCCAGATGACTGCTGAGCACAAGTCCTTTGTACTGTTGGCTTCCTGACGCGCGCTGTGGTGGTTTAAGAGCAAGAATGTGTGTGTTCAAAATCACCCCCGCTCTGCCTCAATCCACAGCTGCATTTACTGACTGGTGATGGAGTCTAACAAGAAAAGGCGGGACGTTGCCTTATCTACATGCATCCTTCTGTTGCGTCGAGGGGAGCTTCAGGCTTGATGCAAAGAACGGGTCCAGTGATGAGAGCTCGGTGTTGTTGCTGTGGAAGCTGGAAACCAAGAGTTCCAGATCTTCCCGCCTTGAGCTCACAGGCTTCACCCCCTCACCCTGGTGACCACCTCTAGCCTCACCAGCTGTGTCTAGGAACACCCACCCCTGCCAAGGGGTTACGATGCAGATCCTGTAAATCCTGACCAGAGCAGACAGCTTCAGGATCCTCCCACAGATGGACTGGTCTTGCGGTTAGCAGCCAGACACTTCCCGAAGGTCCAGGAGAGAAGGCGCAAACACCCTCATCTGCGTAAACCACACGGGGAGCCCAGTGGTTTGAGCACTGGCCTACTAAGCACAGGTAGTGCTTAGTGCTCAGCGGCTCAAATGTACCAGCCACTTTTGGGAAGAGAGATGAGATTGCCTGCTTCCAGCAAACAAGCCAGTCAGGGTACAGAAGAGCACCAATGAAACGTACAACTTTCCCCTAGTTTCCTTTAGTCCTTTAATGTTTCCCACCACCACCACTCCCAATTATTATGATCCCAATTCTACCTTACAAATTCGGCTAGAACAGAGGATGCACACTGGTACAGATAGGAACTGCTGGAAAGACAGGGAATCCGAGACAGAGAGACCCCCCCTTGGGACCAGGGGTGAGAGTGGTGATACAGGGAGGGTTGGGGGGAAGGTGGGGGAGAAAGGGGGAACCAATCACAAGGATCTACACCTCTAGGGAATGGACAACAGAAAAGTGGGTGTAGGAAGGCATCGGACAATGTAAGACTTGGCAAAATAATAATTTATAATTTATCAAGGGTTTGTGGGGGGGGAGGGGAGAGGGAAAAATGAGAAACTGATACCAAGAGCTCAAGTAGAAAGCAAACGTTTTGGGAATGATGATGGCAACACATGTACAAATGTGCTTGACACAAGGGATGGATGGATGGATGGATGATGATGAGTTGTATGAGCCACCCAATAAAATGATTTTTAAGAGGGTTTTTTTTTTTTTTGGTGTGTGTGTGGCATCACTGCCCTGGTGGGAGTAGGATGCCCAGTCTTGCTCCTGGAGAGCTGCTGCTGGATTTGAACTGTCAACTCTATGGTCGTCGTCCCGCACACAACCACTACACCACCGGGGCTCAGCCTGTATTTTGTTTTTTTTCTAAACTTACTACAAATTGAGTTGATTTTGGCTCATGGCGACCCTCTAGGACAGTAGAACTGCCCTTATGGCCTCCCAAGACTGAATTTGACCCAGAGGACGGCCTCATCTCGCTCCAGCGAGGAAGTCATCCCCCTGGTGCCCAGGGCCTCAGGACCCAAGGGGAGATGCGCTGTCCTGCGCTATTGTGTTGCTGTGCGTGATAACCCGCGCTATGGCGTCCCTGGAGTCCCAACCAGCACCTTTCATGTAAATACAATACCTTCCCCTGAGAGAGCCAGGAGACAACACATTTCTGTCTAACGCCGCCCACTGTGCTGCGTCTTCACAGCAGCGCGGACATGCACTGTTGCCTTCTTTGATGATTATTTTTCAAAGAGACAGCTCTCAGATCCTTGGGAGAAAAAGCCCACATTTTCTGTGTTGTAAAACTGTGGAAGAGCTTATTTAGCTGTTTAAATATTTATCCCAGAGAGGCAGGAAAAGAGAATTTATAATTGCAACCTTTCTAAAGAAAATGCAGTAAGGAGTCTCCTTTTTAGCACTCGGGATTGCTTCGTGTTCGGAATGGTAATTACTGATCAGTGCGCAGGGCATCCTGGGACCTCAGGCAGGCGCGCGGGGCTAGCTGGGAGTGGGTGAAGAGCAAGAACGTCAGAAAACCCCACTGAGAGAGACATCACAAAGAAGGGGGGGCTGTCAGCAGGGGAAGAGACTCACCCTGCAGAGACCTCAAGGTCAGGTGAGAATCACTGACCCTAGGGATGGACACCACACCATCTCTTCCTCTTCAATCCTCCCTGCACCCCAGACTCCAACTCTTAACCCACCCCTCTGCTCTCTCCACATGATGTCCACCCAACAGCGCCCTCTAAAATAAAATAAACTTCACAGCCATGGGATGGGAGATGACACAGAGTGGGATGATGGAGCAGTTAGATGTGTCTTTATGGGTTTCTGAGACTGTAATCATTTCCAGGAGTAGGACACCCCTTCTGTCTCCTGCAGAGCAGCTGGTGGTTTCAAACATCTCACCTTGCAGATCGCAGCTCAACATGTAACCACTACTGCCACCGGGCTTCAATAGTTCTCTAGTCTGGGCCAAAAAAATGGTGTCCCCCTGAGCAGGCAGGCTTTAGGGCTGCAGGGAATCCACATCTCCAAGCGAGAGGAAGTTTGGTCTGGTGGGTCTCAAGGTAGATGTTTGCTGTGATAGATTGTATTTTCCCAAAACAGTCAGAAAATTTTTTAAAGTTTCTCATTCCGCATGCAATTTCAGAATGTTGTTGTTCCCCTATTAGGAATTGGAGTCTCTCTCTCTCTCTCTCTCTCTCTCTCTCTCTCTCTCTCTCTTCTGGGAATTCTGCCAGCCTTTGTAGTTTATGCAATAAAAAGAACAGTTTGGGCCTGAGGGGCCAGCCCCAATCCCAACTGTGTGGACAGTCGCCCCTCCCTCCAGGAGAATTTACTTCAGAGGACAGTCCTGAAGCTATTGGTCAGGGAGAGGGACATGTCTGATCAGAGCACATGGGAGAAAATGAAGGGGGAGGGAGAAAAAGTGAAGCACACCCTGGCCCATCAAGCCTTGAGGACCATATCCCTGCTCAGAGCAGCCAAAGCACAGAGAGGAACATATGGCCAGCCCCACTATGAGACACGACATCCCTCACTGACCTATAGACCTACAGGGGACAACACTGGAGACACAGTGTGGGAACTGCTCCCTATCTGACCCCACCACACCGAGGCAAAACACTAAGGGTGTGCAACAGAACAGCAAGGGGAGCAAAGCAAGGAAGTCCCAAGGGAATACCAAAATAAGGCTTTGGGGCCAGAGCATGTCACCCCATCATACTCGATTGGAAAAAAAAAACAGAACTAAAAATCAACAAACAGGCCTTGAACTATTTACAGGCTTTTCTTTTTTGTATCATTGGTTTTTGGTTGTTGTTATTTTCTTTTCTTTTGTTGCTTTGTTTTGTTCTGTCTTGTTTTTGTGCATATTATTATCTCTGCAGATCTATCTAGATAAAATAGGTGGGATAAACAACCTAGAGGAGAAACCAATGGAACTCACCATTTCCAGGGGAGGACAAGGGACAGGGGGAGGTAAGGAAAAGGAAGTGGTATTAGCAAACCCAGGGGCAAAGGAACAACAAGTGATCCAAAATCAGTGGTGAGGAGGGTGTGAGAGGCCTGGTAAGGCTTGATCAAGGGCAATGTCACTGAGAGGAATTACTGAAACCCAAATGAAGGCTGAGCATGATAGTGAGACAAGAGGAAAGTAAAAGGAAATAGAGGAAAGAACTAGACCACAAAGGGCATTTATAGAGGTCTAAATACAGGCGTGTACATCTGTAAATATATTTATAATGATAATGGGGAAATAGATCTATGTGCATATATTTTCAGGTTTAGAATTAAGGTAGCAGATGGACATTGGGCCTCTGCTGAAGTACTCACTCAATGTAAGAAGACTTTGTTCTATTAAGCGGACATTCCATGATGTTCCCCTTCCTGAAATGATCACTGAAGACAAATAGATACATAAGCAAATGTGGTGCAGGAAGCTGGTGGTATGTGGTTATCAAAAGATATAACGCTTTCTGACTTTGTGAATTGGGCTATCCTTGAGGGTGTTGGGTGGTATCTCGTTGTTTTGATTTGCATTTCTCTTATGGCTAATAATCAGGAACATTTTCTCATATATTTATTGGCCATTCTGATTTCTGCCTCTGTGAAACTTCTATTTAACTCCTTTGCCCACCTCCTCAGTGGGTAGTTAGTTTTGCTCTTTTTGGAAGCTAGCAGGGTATTGTAGATTTTAGTAATACGGCCTTTATCTGATTTGTCATTGCTAAAGATGTTTTCCCAGTCTATCTATTCTCTTATTACTTACTCTCTTGGTGAATTCTTTCGATGTGCACAGGTGTTTTATCTTCAGTATATCCCACTTGTCTATTTGAGCCTCCTCTGTGTTTGTGTCCTTCCCTATTTTTGATAGCCTATGTAATCCCTGTGCCAGTGTTCTCAGGTTGGTCCCAATTCCCTCATTGATGGCCCTAATAATTTGGGGTTTTACTTCAAGGTCTGTGATTCACCTTGAGTTTATTCTAGTGCATGGAGTGAGGTAAGGATCTTGTTTCATTTCTTTATAGGTAGATATCCATTTTTTTCCAACACCACTTGTTGAAAAGGGCATCTGTTTCCCATTTGATATTTTTTGGGCGCTTATCAAAGATCAGTTGTCTGTAGGCTGAACTCCCTACACTTCTGCCACTGTTGTAGGGCCCCCACAATCTGTCCTCTGTGGGGGGGGTGCGGGGGGGACTGGAGATAAATTGAACAATGCCTGACCCCTTGCTTATTCAGAAGCCAAGAATGATATTTTACCTAAAATATTCACCTGCGGGTTTCCTCACTTCCAAGTCAGGAGTGAACTTGAGCGCGATGGTGATTGCAAAAACCACATCTGAGACATAGACAGCGAGGCCTGGGACTTGCAGCACAAGTTTGTGGCCAATTATGGATGGAAGAAGTGAGGACAGCCAGACTCAGAGGAGACCAGAGGACCGCCTAGGAGCTGGGAGAGGGGAGGAGCCTGTGGAGAGAAGCAGGCCAGGGATAGAGGCACAGAGACCAGAGCACTCCCCAGCTCACTCCCAGGAGACCCTCCATGACTGCATATTTGCAGATATGCCCTAAGACTGTGTGGCGCCCCATCCATATGTCCTTGACACAGGTGCTTGCCCACCCTCCCCTCTCTCAGGACGCTTGTAAGCCCTGCATATGCTTTAGGCATGCTTTCAGCTGCAGGTAACCAAAGTCTGATGGATAGCACCTTAGCCAAGAGGTTTCTTTTTTGCAGCTAACAAGAAGGCTCGAGGCGGCAGTTGATAATGAACAGACAAAGTTCCCCAGAATCCAGCTCCCCAATGGAGTCAATGGGTTCTTGGGTGATAGCACCAAAACTCTCTGCCATTGAGCCCATGCCAGCTCAGAGCGACCCTAGGATACACAGGGATCTCTAGTTTGGGAGTTTTCAGTGCCCTTCATCTTCCAGCAAAGTTAGTAGCCACAGGGGACAGCTGATTTGTTTATTCATTCATTCGTATGGTCTATAATCAGCATTGTTCACCGTCAACATCATAAATTCCTCAGCTCATTTAGCTCACTGCCCCATTTTCAGAAGAAGAAAAAATGTTACTTAGTTCCCTCCTGGCAATTAAACGCCTTTTTATACTATCGCCCACAACCCAGGATAAAGTGTAGGCATCTGCTTTTGCTGTACCCTGGGCCATGCCAGTGCTCCCAGGGGTCGATTGCCCACTTTGAGAAACACTGTTCTACATGGCAGATCTCAACTGCGAAGCTTGTGAAGGTCTAAAGCAGGGGCCCTCAAACTTTTTAAACAGGGGGGCAGTTCACTGTCCCTCAGACCACTGGAGGGCTGGACTATAGTTTAAAACAACAACAACAAACCCAACAAACTCAAGACCTGAGATGAGTCGGCTGCTGAACAGGACAGGCAGCAGTGGAAAAAACACCCAACTCTGGTGGTCATGTGCTTGATGTCAATTTCACAATTGGGATGTAGGGGTGGAGTCTAGCCAGTCAATCTGGAGATAGCTAATGAGGCCTCTGCGTGGGCATGGCTTTCTCCTGAGAATTCTAGGAAGTCTCATGGTATGTCCCTGGTGGAGATGAGAGACCATCTCCCCAGCTTTTGGGAGTCGCTCGACTGACAAGACAAGATGGCAGTGTCTGAGGAACTGGAAGAGCCGGAGGAGAAGCCACACGGCCTTACCCTGATGGAACCAGACCTCTGAAGCCAGAAAAGCCACAGAAGAGACCTCTGCCAGCGTTGAGATGTTTCTATTACCAATGGATACTGCTGATGGACCCTGAGACCTGGAAATGAGGAGCCATGAGGGGACCCCTGCCAGAGCCGGGACTCTGCACCCACTGGCCTGTGACTTCATGAGTCGGAAGGAGACTTTATAGACTGGTATCAGACATATGAGATAATATTGGACTTGTTACTTCGAACTGGACTGGGTTGGGATGCTTGCTCACTGTTCCATTCCTCTTGTATATAAACCTTTCCCTTATATCCATTTGCGTGTCTATGAATTTGTTTCTCTAGTCAACCCAGATTAACACAGACTTAAACACTTGGCTTGGGTCCTTTTTTTTTTGGTTTGGGTCTTTAGGATGGTGTTGTTTGGGTTTATTTGGGGTGGGGTTGGGGTTGGGGAAACAGGAATAATTTCTAGAGACACACCCATTAAGCTTTAAATAAGATGGAGACGAAACAAAGGCAAAGACACATCATCAACAAGAGGCCATAATCGTGTCCACGAATTTAGAGAAACTCAGTCACAGAAATAGGGGCCTGAAGGACAAGGGTAACGCTCACGAAAGCAAGGTTATTAGTAGACCAGTAGATCCCAGCTACGGGTGGGCGTGCAGAATTGAGAAAGGAATCATGATTTTGTTGGACATACTGGTTGGACTTAGACAATCTTGCAGGCATGGTTCCCGGCCCACTGACTGAAGCAGGAACAATATGACTCATAATCATGCTGACCTTTGTCCCCCAAATCCCATCAAGGATATACAGAAGCAAGTTTCTAAGAGACTTGCTATGAAAGTGGTGGAAAATAAGCTTTCTAAATAAATTTTGCCCAAGATTCACATTTCCTATTAGGGATCAGAAAGAATTCAATGAACGTGGAATCTAAGTGGAGACTCAGAAATGGACCTGGGGCTTTCTCTGTAGACCATAGGCTTCAGCACAGTGACTGTTCAGAGTTTAAACTCTCATACATTGTTAAAGGCACCCACTTATAATAGCCATGCTAGTTAACGCTGCTTGTCATCACACTGACACCTGAGCTTTTAAAAACCCTACCATGTCTTCCACAGAGATTTAACCAATGCAATACATTATTTGATTCTTAACTGCTGCTTCCATAGTTGTTGAATGTAGATCCCAATAGAAGGAAATCATTGACAACTTCAACTTCTTTTCCGGAACAAGAATTGAGCAGAGATAAAGAGGGAAACCTAACAGAACCCTAAGTTAATTTTAAACTCAAGGGGAAAACTAAACAAATAGAAATATGTTGCATATTGTAGCCAGGAAAAATATTTACAACATAAATTCAATTACAATATTCACGCACATAAAAATTGATGGGTAGTATTGATTTAGTCCATGTTTAGTCAAACATTATAATTACATTGGAAGGGTGGTAGGACTATATCCTCTTTGCTCAATGGAGGAAGTCAAGAGTTCTATCTGCGTCTGTGAAATCAGTACCGAACCAAAAAGATGACCACACTGTCATCAAGTCGCTGCCGACTGCTGGCAATCCTGTAAGAGCTGTGTGCTGTGAGCTCTGAGACAGTGACTGTTCACAGAAGTAGAATGCCCTTTCTAGTGGTTTCGAACTGCAGAACTTTGAGACTCGCAGCCCAATGCCTAACCCGCAATGCTACCAGGACTCCTTTTTAAAAAAATCAATAGGGACGCCTCTTTGGAAGCATGGCAGAAACATCCGGAAGAAGCATCTAAGCCGATTGAAAGTGAGACTTCCCTTTGGGGACAGCCGGCCAGGAAGAGGTACTCAGGCAGAGCCCAGGGAATTCATATAGTCAGCCAGCCCCAGCCTCTGGGCTTCTTCCCCGCACTGGTTTGTGGGGGTCAGCCAAAGTCCTCTCTGGAGGGCTGCAAGTAGAAACCAAGAAAACACACAAACACGCACAATGAACTGCACTTGAACTGGGCTCCTTCCTCTCCCCCGCCCCCCAAACCACAGTGCCCTAACAGGGAAGGAGAAGGAGCTAACAGTTAAGTGGGGATCACCTTCTTTCCAGGGAAGCTTTTCCTCTCCATTTCTTTCAGCCGCAGGACGAGAGAGGTGTGTCTTCTTTAGGGACCTAGGAGAAAGCGCAGTGACTCGGAGATCGAGTGGTGTCCTTCAAATACGGTGCTGGGAACCCTACCCCCTCTCTCTACCTGTGACTATCATCCCACCTGGACACCGAGGGCTGCTCACTTCAAGGTCAGCAGGTGGAAACCACCAGGCCCTCTTCGAAAGCCGGAGCCTTCTACTCCCGTGAAGTGGCAGACAGTCTTGGAAATGCCCGGGGGCAGTTCCACCCTGTCCTGTAGGGGTGTTGGGAATCACAAGGACAATGGGGCGTTTGTTGTTGGTGGTGGTGGTGGTGGTGTGTGTGTGAGTGTGTGTGTGAATTGGGGTTTCTTTGGAATGTTAACAAGGTGATATGCCTGAAGCATGTTTTGAGCCAAGCACTTTTGAGATATAAAAGGAGCGACAGGCATGAACATGGGAGCGATGATGGGGGACCAATGAGCAGAGGTGGGAAAGATATGAGAAGCATCCCCTAGGACTGGCAGAGGGAAAGTCTTCCCGCAGAGCCAGCACCCTGAAATCACACGTCTACCCTCCCACCGCTGCTTGTTAACCACACCCTGCAATCTTGGAATTTCTCTTACAGTTGGCTCTTAAAAACTGACACCTTCACAGCCTAGGCACTCCATACGTGTTTGAATGAAAGAAAACACACACACACGAGTGAATGAATGAGCAGCGAACACATCCATTCTTTCTCATACACGGTGACTGCTTGACCAAGGTGACAAACAGTGAGCGCAGCTTGGATCCGACTCCAGCTGCCCCTTGGTGAGCTGCCTGGCCCGCCACAGCTGCTCCAACAGCGTTTGGTGTGAAGAGAAATGTGTATGGCAGAAAACAGCCGGGGGTCTCTCCATGGAAGTCACAGGGAAAAGGTTCCCGTCTTAATTTCCTAAGCCTGCTATAAATCAAGTGACCAGACATCCCGCTTTCTAACAATTTAACAATGTCCCGCATGTTTTAAAATTAAAATAAATATATTACAATACTACTTTTGCGTTCCATGAAAATTTCTACTGCTCCATATAGACCAAATTTTTAATCAAGAACCCCACCCCCACCCCACCACCGGTCAATGGTGTCCCGCTTAAAACCTGGTCACTTTACCAAGAGCACACCTCAAAGCGTATGGCTTTAAAGCACACAGGTGAGGTCCTCATGCTGCTAGAGGTGGAGGGGTAGCCCCTGGCCATGATGGTCTCTTTGGAGGGTTTTGAACAGAGGGTCGCTCTTCCCTTCCTCTCCCCGAGGTTCTGGGGGTCCCAGTGTTCCCACCTTGCCTCTCTCTCTGGCGTCGATGGACACCTGCCTGTCTGACTCTGATAAAACACGACTTTGGGGGGATGGGGATGCTCCTTACTCTGGCGTGACACCATGTTCCCCTCCCTGATGGCATCCCAAAGACCAGTGTCCACACAAGGGCACACTCCCAGGTACAAGGGTGAGAACTTCAACATCTCTTTGGGGTCGAGGGGTTCTCTCCGTAAGATGTTTGCCAGCTGTGCTCCACTTCAGAATTCTGTGCCAGGGGTCTGACCCCTGGCTCTGCGTCCAGGGGACACAGGAGAGGCCTGCTCCCTCCTTGGAAGGAACTTGCCCTCTATGGAAAAGCTAGAGGTGGCTACGGCGACACATGAAGACTGTGAGGAGTGAGGAGGGGGCATAAGAGGTTAAGACTACTAACAGAGAGTTGACAGAAGTTCCTTAGCTCGAAGGCCGGCAGTCACCACCCTGCAGCCCCCTATGGAACATGTCTGCTCTGCACACCTGATGTCAGGAGCAACCTCGAATACTGCCAACCAATGAGCGTCTGTACAGGGAGCACGTGGCATGTGGCACCTGGCCCCACCCGTCACGGACAAGTGGCCTGTAAGGTCGGAGACCGCCCTGATGGACCTGTGGGAATGACCAAGCTGAAGAAAGGGAGGCAGCAATTGTCAGAAGCCAGTGGTGAAAGACCCCCAAGAGGAATTCTGGGTAAGCCCGAAACAGCCAGGAGAAGGAGGAGCTGCACGTAAGGCAGGGAGGGAAGCAGCGGGGAGGGGGCGGGTGTCATAGAAGGCTTATAATAAGGGACCGGGGCAGGGCAGGGACATGGCTACTTGCATGTTAGAAATATCGGTAGAAGTTCTAGACAGGAGAGCAGCAGAAGAGGAAAGTGAAGCAGTAGCACTTTCGAGTCTCTTTGGAGACCTTACCAAAAAGAGGACATGAGTGAAACAGTGGATAAGCCAGAGGGAAGCTGGAAGACTGGCGCTGCCATTCCCTGAGCTGGGACTCTCAGGAGGAGAGCATTTGGGAGGCAGGTGGGCAGACGGTGGCTTCACCTTGACGTTGTCGCATTTGCGCGTCCTGCAGCAGGACATCGAAATAGAGGCCTCGGTCCACTCTGGGCTCGTGCGTTGGGGTCTGCAGCTCAGCAGAGAATCTGGGCTTCAGGCAGAGTCATGGGGGAGGAGTGGAGATGGCCATGACAGCCCGGCGTGGAGGCAAGGGGTAAAGAAGGCACTCCTGAAGGCTGGACGGCAGGAGAGGAATCCGAGCACAGTTGGAGAAGAGCAGCCAGACCCAGGAGTGTGGAGGCAGGGATGCAAGAGAGGGCCGGCCACCCTGCTCCTTGCTGCTGGGGGCCAGGGGCAAGAAGGATGGGGAGTTGAGCTCCAAAAGAGGGGGGGTGACTTTGAAGAGAGCAGCTTCAGTCAGGCGACAGGAAGGCGGTGGCAGGGGCTGAGGAGGGATCGGGTTGAAGGAAGTGTCCCCTGGTTGTTGAGAACGAATTCCAAAACCCGGACTGTATAGGAGAGGTGGCTTAACACCAGTTCTCCCGCGGAAGGCTCCAAAAGACTTTCAGGAAGGAGTTCAACACCCCAAAGCTAGAACCTGATGGAGACGCAGCCAACACAGCCCTTCGGACAGTGGTGGTGGAGCAACTCTGTCCAGCATAGTTTTCGCTAGCTTCACAAGGAGGCCTGGTGGCCCTGCCAAGTACACTGCAAGGTCCCAGGTTCAAATCCACCCGCTGTTCCACAGAAACAAGATGAGGCCATCTCTGCTCTTTCAACTGTACCGGCTCAGACAGCTTCTATCAGCCGTTGTGAGTACAGTCTGTTCAGTGGTAGGGGTTGGGTTGGGTAGTCTCAGGTGGTGACTTAAATGTAGATGAATTAAAATTAAATTCAATGTAAAATCCCATCCCCTGATCACACGGGCCCCCTTTCAAGTGCCTGATAGCCATGTAAGGCTGGTGGCTACAATATTAGGCAGGCCGGAATGTAAAGACTAGTTCCATCATCACAGAAAGCTCCACTGGACAACAGTACCCTAAGGTGACCCTTCTGGTTATCCAGCGATGGCCTGGTCCAAACACCCCAAGATTGCACGGTGCAGCTTCAATTGGAGGGAGGGGTCCACAACAAAGTGCATGTCATTCCTACACCGCTTGTCACCTCACGTGCTCAGGAACATCCAGATGCTGACAGCTGAATCCACCCGGGTTGTCCACCGAGAGAGGAAGAGCCTGACGCTTGCCCTTTCTCTGTGGTCTTTGAGACCCAAGAGTGGTGTCCAAACCTGACCAAGGTGAGGACAGTGAAGGCTTTGTGGCCAGGAGCTCTGAGCAGAGACACATACCTTGCAACTGGGTGTCAACTGGCCAGGAAGTCCCTTTCCCAGAGGCCCAGGTTGGGAGCTGAGCTGCGAACGGCCCTTGGGTGGTGTGGGGTGGAAGTGCACTTTGGTCCCAGCTGCTCCTTGCCAGGAATCAGAAGAGAGCCTGGGTCATCCAAGGGACAATCCTCATTGCTTCTCCTCAGGATTAGCTCCTGTGTCTTCTCACCATTAAGTCTCAAGCCTCAACCTCTATCAACCTGAAAAACTTGAGGGTGCTGGGACTACACTCTGAGGGACAACTTCTCTGACTAGTCCGTGCCAGGCTCAGCTAGCTCCTCCCTGGACCCTTCTCAGAGACCTCTGCTTTCTGAAAGGCATAAGCCCCATCCCCTTCACATTCATTCAGCCCCAGACCGCCTTACCAGACACCTTGACCTCCTGAGAGATGAGAGTTCCAACCCTTCTGCTCCTGCCAACCTACGTGTGCCCCTTCCCTCCAGGGCAGCCTACAGCAGAAGCCTCTTCCAGCCAATCCAAGCCCCCAATCAGGCAGAGCAGTCATGAGCCCCTTGTCACTGATAGTAATTGCTCAACTGGTCCTAACCCTCCAGTGCCTCCAGTGCAGGTCCTGAACCCACCTAAATAGATGCCCCCCACTTCTCTACATAACACCCCTTTCTCCCAACCCCATCATCTACAGAGCTCAAACCCCAACCACCAGCAACAGATTCTCCTGTATTTGTGTTTCTTCTCTTTCTTTTTCTTTAAAATAAAATGTTGTACTATTTGTATAATTAGTATTACCCTTCTAATTAGTATTGCCCTTTTACTCTCTTAAAATAAAAGTTTGCTTTTGTACTATTTTTATATTCCTTTAACTGGCAATTCCAGATCCATTTTTCTCTTCCCTTTTTGACTTTCCCTTCCATTCTTTTATTCTCCCCCCATTTTAGTTCCTTTCTCTGTTTACTTGTTCTGTTCTTCCTCTCCCATAGCACTCAACTGAGTCAACTATTCCCACACCACCTGCCTTCCCTGACACCCCCTAACAGCGACACCAAAGTGTTGAGGAAAGAGATATAGGTACACACATATATGTTGTACACATATAATATGAGAAATGGGCAACAAAACCTAACAGCACCCTATGTGTGCATATGACCCCATCTGTAAGGTTTACAAATGCAAGCTTATCTTACACACTTTCTACAACCTGCTCTTATACCTCAAAAATATATCACAAATACTATCCAGCCTTATGACATTATACTTAACAACTATATGGTCATCCATTATAGTTCTCACGCTGCTGCCCTTTCCCTCACTCTGTGCTGTCTGTTGGTGACAATGGCTCCGTGGACATTCTGGATTCCCTCTGGCTCTAGGAGGTATATGTAAACGGAGTTCCTGGTCAATGGCCTTTAAATGTTGTTAGGTGCTGCTAAGTTACTCTCCAAAAAGTTGCCCCCGTGGACATTCCCACTATGAGTTAGAATTGACTCCTTAACCGTGAGTTTTGCTTCCTGCTGTGAGGTGTCACTGAGACAGTTCTGAACCACAGGGGCCCTGTGCACAACAGAACGGAGCGCTGCTCAGGCCTGAACCTTCCTCACAAGTCTTCCTAGGCTTGAGCCGGTGTTTGTGGCCACGGTGTCCATCCATCGCCTTAAGGCCTTCCTCTTTTCTGCTGCTCCCCCACTTTAGCAAACTTCATGTCCTTCTCCAGACACTAGTCTTTCTTGACGTGTCAAAAAATATGTAAGATGAGGTCTTGCCATGCTTGCCTCTAAGGAGTACACTGGCTGTGCTTCCTCCAAGACAGATCCGTTTGTCTTTCAGCTGTCCATGTATTTTCAATATTCTTCTCCAACACCACAATTCCAATGCATCGATTCTTCTACAGTTTCCTGTATTCAGGAATACAGGAATACACGCATACTCATTTGCGGCGATGGAGGAGACCATGGCCTCGGTCAGGCACACTTCGGTCCTCCAAGCACCGTCCTTGCTCCTCGACACTCTAAAGAGGTCTGGGGCAGCAGACTGCCAAATGCACCCCATCTTTCCATCTGCTGACTGCCGCTTCCATGAGCCCTGATTGTGGATCCAGGCAAGATGAATCCTTGGCAATGTCAGTCTTTCCTCCATTTGTCATGATGTTCTCATTGGTCCAGTTGTGACGATTTTGGATTCTCTTTATATTGAGTCAGAATCCAGGCTGCACACCCTAATCTTCATCAGCAAGTGCTTCAAGTCTTCCTCCCTCTCAGGAAGCATGGCTGGGTCATCTACAGATCCCAAGCTGTTCACAAGCCTTCCTCCAACCTAATGCCACACTCTCCTCCCTATCATCATCCAGCTTCTCTGATGATTTGTTCAGAATAAGATTGAAAAAGTATGGTGACCTTGGGGTCCCAGGCCATGTGCTATAAACTAATGGGACTTTAGACCCTGAGTTTTTGAGGTGCACAACATCCTTCCTAAGCCACATGTCAATGACTGGATGTGGAAACCTCACTACGTTTATTGGGCTCCACTGCAAACTCACCTCAGGTTTAGCCTAAAACTGCATGGTGTAAGAAGAAAAAGAAGGCAGCTGCACCAAGGGTGTAAAACTGGCATCGTCAGACTTGCTACTACTTGCTGCTCCAATACCCTTTCTGTATTATTAGTATATGTATTCATCTGGTAGGTCTGGGTCTTCCAAGCCTTTCAATATTATTGAAAGTTTTGCCTTATCATTAATTCCCATTGTTTGTGTAAATAATCCCACTCACTTAAGGATTTAATCTCTACAAGTCAATAAATCATTTATTGTGGTTGATAATCAATTGAGACTCAAATCATCTCCATTTCTCAACTGTCTTTTCAATTCTTTACCATGGCCTCGTTCAATACAGTTAACAGAATAACTTCTGCTCTTGAGAGATGATTGATAAGGTTCTCTATTGCTGAAGACAAATGAGTGCATAAGCAAATGTGGTGAAGAAGCTGATGGTGCCCAGCTATCAAAAGATATAGCATCTGAGTTCTTAAAGGCTTGAAGATAAACAAGTGGCCATCTAGCTCAGAAGCAATGAAGCCCACATGGAAGAAGCACACCACCTGTGTGATCATGAGGTGTTGAAGGGATCAGGTATCAAAGAACAAAAAACTGTAAATCAGAAGGAGTACAGATTGGGGACCCAAAGCCTATCTGTAGGTAACAGGACATCCCCTAACAGAAGGGTTGCGGAGAGGAGACGAGCCAGTCAGGGTGCAATATAGCAATGATGAAACATACAACTTTCCTCTAGTTCTTCAATGCTTCTTCCCCTCCCCGCCCCCAACATCATGATCCTAATTCTACCTTACAAATCCAGCTAGACCCGAGGATGTGCACTGGCACAGATAGAAACATAGGGAATCCAGAACAGTTGATCCCTTCAGGACCAGTGGTGAGAGTGGCGATACTGGGAGGGTGGAGGGAAGGTGGGGTAGAAAGAGGGAACCGATTAAAAGGTTCTACATATACCCTTCTCCCTAGGGTACGAACAACAGGGAAATGGTTGAGGGAGACATTAGATAGTGTAATATATGACAAAATAATAATAATTTATAAATTACCAAGGGTTCATGAGGGAGAAAGGAATGAGGAGGCAGGGGGGAAAAATGAAGAGCGGATACCAAGGACTTAAGTAGAAAGAAAATGTTTTGATGTGCTTGGCATACAATGGCTGAACATATGGATTGTGATAAGAGTTGTATGAGCCCCCAATATAATTATTTAATAAAAAAATTAAAGGACAATAGTGCCTCTAAGGTAAACCTGAGGCAAATATAAACCATAGATATATGAATGGATTTGGAGGCTTGCACTTAATTCCAGCCCTAATCTAAGAACAATCATTTCTTATGGCATAGCCCTGCTTGCTAATCGTCTTCATGAGGAGGTCACGGAAGACATGGGTGCTATAGTAAAGTGTGATGCAGGAGCTAGATGGGTCCCCGCTGTCAGAAAGAACAGCATCTGGGTCTTAAAGCCTTTTCTTTCCACAAGCGGTCATCTAAGTGAGCCATCAACTAAGTACACATGGAAGAACCAAGACTGTAAAATAATATAATCCAAATTTGAAGGAGAGGATGGTTCCAGAACTTAAATTGTGAAAGCCTGATTGGCCGAGAGCTATAAATCACATTGTTTTGGCTTATTATTGTTGCTATTTTCTGACTCTTGGTTTTATACTGTTGTATGTTTTTTTGGCGTATGAAATCCAGGATGAGTGAATCTATAGAGACAATATCTAGATTAATAGTCTCTTGGGGGGACAACGAAGGAGGGGGAAATATTCTAGTAATGAAAGTTATTATAATGAAAAAAGTATAGTAACGATTGTACAATACCTCTGGAGATGATTGAACTATTGAGCTATATGATATTTGGATGATGTCCCAGTAAAGCTGCTAAAACAGTAAATAATAAGTATGCTGAAAGAACACAACTCTGAGACACACCCTTCCTGATTACTGAGTTCGTATGTGTTTCCTTCGCCTCAAAGCCCCACATCCCATGGATCGGCCATCCTAATACCAAGGAATTTGATCTCTTTTGATAGGATAAGAATTTCTCCACGATAAGAAAAGAACAAAATACTCTTAATATATTTTGTCCCAAGCTGTTTTGATTACCAAATCCAAGAGCAGTGATATGTTTGTTTTTCACAACAGCAGAAAATTGGCTGTTGGCAGTTGCTGTTAAATTGGCTTCAACTGGTGGTGGCCTTTTGAGCCCCTTGTTGAGGCTACGGGGTGAATCCATCCCTCTAAGGCCGTCCTCATTTTGTTTGTCCTCACTGACAACAACAACCAGCTCCCATCAAAGGTTGACTTGTGCTCATGTGCTCCAGGGGATACTTATGGCTGCGAACTTTCCGGAGCAGACTCCCAGGTTGTTCTCCAGAGGGCCTCTGGGCGGTTTAAACCCAGCAGTCTTTCAGTTACTCTTTGTACCACTCAGAGTCCCCTGCTGCTGCTGTTAGGGACCGTCGAGTCAGTGCTGCGTGGTAGAGGCCTAAGTACACCGCCATGAAATGCTGCCCAGGCCTGCGCCGTAACCATCATTGTCATGTTTGGTCCCATTGTTGCAGCCACCGTGTCCGTCCGTCTCATGAAGGGCCTTTCTCTTTCACTGCCCCTCTGCTTTACCAAGCATGATGTCCTCTTCCGGGGACTGGTCTTTACTGAGAACATGTCTAAGATCCTTTAAAAATGGCGCTAACTTCCAGAAAGTTGGAACTATGTTATTTGGAGAGATAAACTATGACTACAAGCAAATGATCATTCGTTCTAAGGTTTTCACCAGAGCAAAATGCATTCCCTCCTCACTTTGAGGATTAGGTTTGAAGAATAGCACATTAGTTGACAAGGACATCTGTTCCAAACTCATCATTTAACCCCCAATGATCATTAAAGAGGAAAAGAATCGCTTCTCCGTGTAAAGAGGGAAAGAGATATGAATTTCATAAAGTATTAAGGTTGCTCAAGATATGGCCCAAAGCCATACCTCCTAGGCTTTGTGGTATCAGGTTCTCGGGCAAAGGGAACTTGGGACTGGAGGGAACTCAAACAGAGCACTGCCAAGAAGATGCAGGGGGTCGCTGGGTGTGCTGTTTCTGACTTAGGAGACGTTCTGCCCCTTGAGTCAGTAATAATAACAATACTTAGCATTCGTGGGGAGCTTTTGAAACCTTAGACACCCCTCAAAGCCCTACCATGGTTCCAAGGCTCCACAAGGCCTTGGGTATTTGACAAACATTAAGTAACCTGATCTCCTCCACGTGCATAGACACGGGGCAGGGAAAACCAGCCCTCACTGTGAGCCAAGTGAGGCTGGGAAAACTTCCTAACTGAGCTCCCAGCACCCACTGGGGCCCCTTCCCAGTGTTCGTGGCACGGAGCCAGGGAGACTTATTCAAGACACTCTGACCCCGTCGTTCCTCTGCTGAAACATTTCAACAATCCATTGTGGAACAAGGGCCAAAATCCCAGTGGGGTCTTTAGGTCTTGCTGTTGGGCTGCCACTCATTCCCACCCCCCACCCCCTTTCATCTTTCACTGCTCCTCCATGATGGCCCAAGGAGCGTTTATCAAGCATCCCAGGGAGGCACTTCCTCGGCCCAGAGCTCTCCGTACGAACTGTTCCCTGCCCCGTTGTATGTGCCCGTGCCTCACACTCACACTTCAGGTCGCACTAACTTCCCTCATCTGCCCCAGACTGGCTTCCTTTGCCCAGCACCAAGAGCCTCTTCCTCAACAATGGATCACAATACACAATTAAGCAGCTGTGTGCAAGACTATTTGGAGGAAAGCCTCCCCACCCCACCCCACCCCCCTCCGGCTTGGCTGCAGGTAAAGCCTGTGGCTTTGACCACCATGCTATTTTCTGATACGCAAGACCAACCAGTCCAGTGCAGGTTCTCAACAAATGTTTTGATGCGGGAATGAATGGTAAGTACTGTACCTGCCCCTTTTTGATGCACTCTGGGGTTCACGCCCCATGGCTCGGCTGAATGTATCATTAGTATGCACATTTCTACTCCACACAGAGCAGAATCTGTCCTGGGAGGAAAGGACTCCCTACTTACAATAGTAAGGAAATAGAATCGTATTCAGCATATAAAGCTAAAAGAAAAGACATGGACATGACAGACATGCCCTGAAAGCTATGACTGCCAAAGACCAAAGGAAAACACCAGACTGGCCGTATGTCTACAACGTGAGCAGAGGCTGCATTCTTTCCATGGGAGGCTAACTACTACTATTAAGCACTTGCTGAATGATGGTTGATAGGAGTTTATAATCACAACATAAAGACCCTGACTTGTATTAGGAAAATAAAAGACTCTGGCAGCATATTTTTGACCCCACAGGCAGGAATGGAGGAAGACAAAAAATAACCATTATCATTCTATTTCCATGTCTTGGTTTTGAGAAGACGCCTCCAAGTCAAGTTTCCCAGTCCTTCAAGCTGCTGGCGGGTGTGAACGGCCAGGCTTGTGGAGAGTAACTCACAGCTCTACTGGGATTCCTTACTGATGTCCTCAGAAGGCATGAAGCAAGTCCTGAAAGAAGGAGCCCTAGAGCTGAAGGCTGTCAAAAGATGAAGTTGCCTGCTCTTGGAAAGATCTTCTACCTGGTCTCACAAATTGAAATGGACTCAACGGCAGTGAGAGAGAAAGGGAAGCGCTTGAAGATGGCTCACCTTCCTCAAGAAGTCAAATGGAAATATTTTGAACACATGAAAAGAAGACTCTCCTCCACCTCAGTCACACTCCTGGCAAATATACTTTCAGAAACCCGGAAAACTAAGCTCACTGCCGTCGAGCGATTCCGGCAGGACAGGGTAGAACTGTCCCTGTGCGTTTCCAAGGCTAACTCGTCACGGGAGTAGAAAGCCTCGTCGTTCTCCCTCAGAGCGGCTGGTGGCTTCAGACTGCTGAGCTCATGGTGAGCAGCCGCATGCAGAACCATTTGGTTCTTCATTCAGGGCGATTATTTCCCCAACTTAATTCCGGGTGAGTAGATTGAAGCTAACTATTTCAGTAAGAAGCCTCCTAGGACAAGGATTAGGTGCTCAACTGCTAACTGAAAGGTAATCCGTTTGAGCTGCCCACGCTGGTGATCCCAGAATCCCTTCAATAGTCCTGTGGCAGTCATGTGCTTATGTTAATTTCATGATTGAGATGTAGGGATGGAGTCTAGCCTGTTAATCTGGAGATAGCCATTGAGTAGTCAATGAGGCCTCTATGTGGGCATGGCTTTCTCCTGGTACATCTGGGAAATCTCACGATATTTCCCTCGTGAAGATGAGAAGCTATCTTCCCCAGTTGTTGGGAGTTAGTCTCAGAGATGATGAATCATGGACAAAACAAGATGGCAGCGTCTGAGAAGCTGGAGAGCCGGCGGAGAGACTACTTGGCTTGGCCCTGATGAAGCCAGACCTCTGACGCTGGGGCGGCCACATGGAGACCTCTGCCAGTGATGAGTTGCTTCTGCTGTTGCAAGGAACCATGTGGAGACCCCTGCCAGCACCAGGATTCTGCACCCATTCACCCATTACTTCGTGAGTCGGAAGGAGACTTTATAGACTGATATGAGCATATGGGTTAATATCGGACTTATGACTTTGAACTGGACTGGACTCAATGTTCTGTTCCTTTTGCATATAAACCTTTTCCTTATATCTATATGCGTGTCCATGAAATTTGTTCCTCTAGTCTACCTGGACTGACACAAGTCCACAATGAAAGATGGTCTTCCAAAAGAGGAGCTGACCCCAAGGGCTCAGTGGAAAGTAAACGTCTGAAGAAGAATGATGGAATATATGTACTAATATGTCCATTACAATTGCCATCTGGATTCTAACAAAGGTTGGAAGAACCCCCAATGAAATGATCTAAAAGATGATCTCCCATCAGAAGAAGTTCTAACAAGTTGCAATCAGCTCACAAGATATGGTGGTGCTGTAGGAGATAAAGTTGAAGAGGCCCCACCCCAGTCTTATAAAATCTACGTTCTGAAAGCAGAAGGAACATTCTTCAGAAAGCTGGTCAGCAGACAACTATTCTTCAAGGTTAAAGCTAATCAGGGCAACTGGAGACAGTGGCACAAGCTGATGTTCAGGGAGTCCTTTCTGTTCTTCTATTTCTAAAGCAGCACACGTTCATAGAAACAACTTCAAGGGACTGCAGAGGAGTTTAAGTCGATCTACTACTGGTTTCAAAATGGGATAAAACTTTTGAAAGGTAATTTTAAAGCATTCTATACAATTTGTATCCTCCTACCCAGTTCAAAAGCAGTGCTACATATTTTGTTAGTTGACTGTTGCCTTCACTCCAAACTCGGGGTAACTTTGCGTGTAGAATAAAGCAGAGTGTCATCCTGTCCCCTGCACCCCTGACTGCTATGTTCCAGTCTGTTGTGGCCGCTATGACGTCTAAACTGCTGCAGATGCAATGTTGCATACATAGTTCATATATTTAGCATATCCCTATCATCAAAGCATATGTTCATGAAGGGATTCGCCTCTCACTTTTTTTGTTTTGTTTTGTCACTGAGGAGATTCATCGGGAGTTCAGAAATGTGCGTTGTGCTTATTAATACGTGAGAGGCAAGGGCTGAGCCTGTGTGGCATAGTGGTTGTGTATAGGACTGCAGCCCACAGGGTTGGCGGTTCAAATCCAGCAGCAGCTCTCCAGGAACAAGGCTGGGCTTTCCTACTCCCACCAGGGCAGTGATGCCCGCCCCCCCCCCCCAAACAAAACAAAACAAAAAAAGTGAGAGGCGAATCCCTTCATGAACACATGCTTTGATGACAGGGTTAGGGGTCACATTTCACTGGAAAAAATACTGCTTTTTTTTTTTACTACTAATTATGGGAAGTGTATGTATTTATGTATGCAATTTTTCTAGCCTCTTTGTCACTTGGTGGTTCAAACCCAGCAGCTGTTCTCAGGAGCAGCACTGGGTAGCGCCCATGACCACCAGAGGCAGTGATGCCTGCCCCCCGGCCAAAAAAAAAATCAAGGTCCTCAAGAACTTCCCCAACATTAGAGGAATTCACCCCTAATGCCTCTGAAATATTTACAAAAAAAATTACAAAATTGACCAGTATAGCATAGATGAAATGCGCAACATTCTTCTAGTTCTTTCATGCTTCCACCTTCCCACTATCATCACCCCCACTCTACCTTACAAACCCCACTAGACTGAAACATGTGCACTGGTACAGATAAGAGCTCTCAACATTCGAAATCCAGGACAGGTAAACCCCTCAGGAACAGAAATGAGAGATGCGATACCAGGAGGGTAGGGGGAAGGAGGGAGAAAAAGGGGAGAAATGAGGAACCAACGACAATAATCAACATATAACCCACCCACCCCCTACCCCTTTCCCAAGGGGATGAACAACAGAAACATGGGTGAAGGGAGGCACAGGCGGCGTAAGATACGAAAATTATGATTTATCAGGGGTACATGATGGTGAGATGATGGGGGAGGGAGGGAAAAAAGAGGAATTGATAGTAAGGGCTCAAACAGAAAGAAAACATTGTGAGAATGATGATGGCAGCCTATGTACAGATGTGCTTAATACAATTGATGTATGGATTGTTATAAAAGCTGTAAGAGTCCTTAATAAAATGATTTATAAAAATTTTTAAAAAGGAAAAAGAGCAGATTGGACCCAGCAGTCTGGAAGCACAGATGGTGCAAGACACATGTCATGCCACATGAAGAAACCAAGGAACTGTTGCAGGTTCAAATAAATGACAGCCACGATCGTGTCTTGAAGTTCAGAAGACTCTTTAGCCAGTTAGCTGGGCTACTGAGAGACTAACGATGTTTCCCTTCAGAGGAGCCCTAAGTGAACTTCTTACTCTATCTTTGAGGCCAAAAAACTCATTTATCACCTATCTAGGGTTCAAGCAAGGACGAACAGAAGCAGAGAGCAAAATTAATGGATTAATTGTAACTTCAAGAAGAGTAAGCATGCATTACAAGGCACATTCCTTATCATGAAAGAATACCAAAATTGAATATAACATGCTAGTTACCATAGCAAGGTTACATTGTAACAGCGTGGTTATCATGACAAGATTAACTGTACCATTCAGATTACAAATTCAAAGGGAACAACATTGAATCAGAACAAATGATAAATTGAAGAAAAGTCTAATTGAATTGTAGTGTTCAGAACCTGGGAACATGGAAGCACATTCTAAAATGAATCACCGGCAGAGATTTTCCCATAAAGGGAGGCAGAATTGGCAGGTCAACTAGCAGTCAACTCTCTGAGACGGGAGGGAGGGACGGACAAGGCACTTGGCAGCTAACAAAAGTGGAGCTTCTTTTGCTAGTCTGCCTCAGACCTGACAGTGAAAGGGCCAAAGCCAGCAGTTCAGAACCACCAGCCGCTCTGCGGGAGAAGGAAGCAGTTTTCTGCTCTTTTAAAGAGAGACAGTCCAGGAAACCCACAGGGCCAGCGCTTCTCTGCCCTACAGGGTCTCTCTGAGATGGAATTGACTCGATGGCAGTGACTTTGGTTTGATTTAGATTTGGTTTGATTTTCTTTCTTGTTTTTTTTTTTTAACTTTCTATCACATCAATTAGTCTATCGGGTCTCCTTTCTCCCACAATGTTCCTGTACAAAGGTTTCCCCTCCACATCCATCTTCCACCCGTTCTCTTCCTGGGCAGCCTATCGATTGAAAATCATGCCCATGAGTTCTAAATGATCTCTCACTCACAGCTGCCCATGGGTGGACCCAGCAATGGCGAATGGAAGCTGCGTTTTGGCTCCTCCAGGTGGCACCTAGAGCTCATGCCATATGTCCCATACCCCAGATAGACATCTACCAGAGAAACAGACCTGACCGGATTCCATCAATAAGACCCCAAGCCCTCTTCCTGCCATTGCCCCAATGGCAGAAGCCAAGAGTGGCCAGAGCATCTCTCTCCCAGCTTCCTCCCCGTAACTCTCCATCAGAGACCTCAGCTCCTGAAAGAGGTTCTCTCCACCTAGCCTCGCTCTCTCCCCCTGGTCCTCCCCAACCCCATCTGCTTAGGCAGACAGTAGCCCCCAAAGCCGTGAGCCCTTACAATTTCCTGAGGCCCGGCTCATTCTCCTTCATTATGCAGATGAAAGGTGTCTTCCATTGGGACGCTACCTGGTGCACAGTCTATTTTCACAGTTTAGGCCTATTCGAAAGCAAACTCCCTGCCTTCCAGTTAATTCTGCCTCATAGGGACCCTATAGGTCAGGGTAGAACTGCCGCTGTGGGTTTCTGAGACTGTAACTCTTTGTAGAAGTAGAGGCTCATCTTTTTTCCTTCAAGGCAACTGGTGATTTCAAACTGCTGACCTTGTGGTGAGCACACCTACAAGTAACCCCTAAGCCATTATTCCATAGTTATGAACCTGTCGTTAAATTGCTCCATCTGCCACATGGGACCACTGTGGGTCTTGGTTGGGCTGAATCAAGTAGCCTACATAACCACGGGGCATGTTGAGCAGCCAGGGCCAGATCATCTGGGTGGGCAGGGCGGCCTGCCATGGCTTGAACACCTCATTCTCTCCATGACTGCTCAGTGAATTGTGCAGCACCATAACGAACAACCAGTGACCATGAGGGTGACTCTGACTCCCGGCGAGTCCACATGTGTCACCGCAGGCCTGTGTGTCAATGACTGGTTTCAGAAGTGGATCACCAGACCTTTCCTCAGAAGCTTCTCTGGGTACCACCAACCCTTGTTTCTCTTGGTACCACCAACACTTGTTTCACAGTAGAGCGTGTACCGCACATAGCTAAACTTCGGGCAGGAGTCTGACACTCCCTACCGAGAAGCCCTGTGAAATCAGCAGTTCAAATCCACCAGCCACTTGCTCCATTAGAGAAAGATGTAGCAGTCTGCCTCCGAAAGATTTTCAACCTTGAAAATGCCACCGGGTGGTCTATGAGTCAGAATTGAATGACTGCCATAGGTTTGCTTTGTGGTTTTGGTTTCTGGTGGCTCTCAAACCGAATGATCTTCTGTCCTCCTGTTGTGAAGGAACCCAGAGTCCATCTTGTGCAGCAAGAGAAGCCTTTGTTATTTGGAAGGGTGGGTCATACCAATTACTCACATTCCACAGCCCAGGTAGCAAAGCTCTTGCAAATGCCAGGCTCTATAAACAACAGTTGACAGAAACCAAGGGTGGGGCTTGCCCAGTGGCTACATCTGCACCTGCAGGCATTTCTGCAGGTCGGGGGCCCCTTGGACAGTTCTGTCAGGGACTACAACACTGGCCCTTACGTACTAAAATGACAATCATGCCAGGAGAACATTGGTTCCTATTCAGGTTCAAATTTATAGACATCACTTTAAAGTAACCACAAGTTGCAACACAGAAATGAATACTCTAATTGGTAGGGCACACTGAAATATTTCAAGAATGTTGTGCACTTGATGACTGTCTCATGGAAGGAGATGGCCAGTGTTAGGCCCTGGATTTTTGTCTTTCTGTGTGTCTACAGGTTCTCTGTGCTTCCGTTCTGCTGTGTGTGGAACCTAACCCAGATAGAGACTGAGAAAGTCCAAAACCACACCAAGGGGGAGGGGGAGGATTGACCTGGAGAAGAAGGGACTCCTCTGGATGATGGCCATGACCTATGTCTTGCACAATTTTCAAAACTCATAGGACAGCCTACTTATAAGCCAGACATTTCCATCTACGGATTATCTCATTAAAAAAAATAACATCACAAGTACAGAAATTTTTATACATGAACCTATGAGTCCTGAGAGGCTTCCCTTGAAGGTGTGTCCCTCTTTAGTAACCTCTTGATGAGACGGAATGCAATTGTAGAATCCTAAGCTGACGAATCTGAGCTCCCCAAGAATTAGCTAAGTAATTGCTGGGAGCAGGAAGTGACCCAGAACCCAGTGAGAGCCTCGGAGGAGACACTTGAGGATCAGGCTTTGACTAGGAATAAGCCACCACATCATGGCAGGACCAACGCCTCCAGCATCTCTGTTCCTTTCAAGTGCTGGTGGCCCAATCACACGCCCACCCCTTCTAGGACACGCTTCAGTCTCTAAGGGATCTTGATTTTTCATGCCGCCAGTGCCCACTGCCAACCTATTCCCAGCCAGCGGCACCAGATGACCGCAGGTGCGTGACTGACAGTTTGGTCTGCTTGGAAGTCTCATGGAGGATGTCCCAGGGCACATCTCAAACATTGGGATCAACCGTATGGCTGAGGACACAGAGGGGAGGGTTCAGACATGCTACATGCGAGGGGGACCTCCCAGCAGAAGGGCCACAGATTCAACCAACATTGACATCGCCTGAACAGAGGGCACGACGATGTCCAAGCCAATAAGACTACACCAGTATACATTTTTTTTCATAAACTGCTGTTAGATTAATGAGGCTACTTGCCAACTACAGACTGGGGTAGAATAACCTAATCTGAGGGGAGTTTCAGGACTAAAGTTCTATGGTTTTAACGGCTCATGTGTAGCTATGAGCTGGCAGGGTGATTCGACGCATTGACAGGTGTAACAAACAGTGCTGCCATTGAGTCACTTCTGACTCATAGCCACCCAGGCGGGGGACAAGGCTGTAAATCTTCACAGGAACAGATAGCCACCCACCGTTTTTCTACCACAGGCCGATGGGTCGCCTCGAACCGCTGATCTTACAGTGAGCAGTCTGCTGCTGACCCTAAAGTTCTTCCAGGACGCCTCTCCAGGGCAGAAAAGTGCACTACATGCAGCACTGAGGCTCTCCTCAGTTCTGGGTGCTCCATCTGAAGATGGCACTGAGGCACGATAGTGTGCGTGAGAGAAAGCAGAGTGCTAGACTACGGGGAGCAAACATTTTAGGAGATGCAGCTGTCGAGCAGAATGGATGCCTTTGGACGAAGGTATGGGCAAAGAAGATTGTATCGATCGTGGGCCTCCAGAAGAATGAGCAAATCTGCGTGGGGGAAAAAAGTGCAGGCAAAGGAGCCTTCGCCGTGAGAAGGAGGAGAGCCCGTCTCACACAACGTGGACTCGTTGTCAGGAGGGACCCATCCCTGGAGAAGGAATTTATGCCCAGCAAAGCGGAGAGTCTGCAAAAACAGAGGATGGCCTTAGACAAGATGGATGGGTACCGTGGCAGCAAAACTGGGCTCCAACAGGAGAACAGTATGAGGCTGGCCCCGGAGCCAGAAAGGCAGCGTTTCTTTCTGTTCTGCTGAGCCAGAGGGACAGTGCAAACCCCACCTGAAAAGGAGGAGAGGGGCGCAAGGGAGGTGGCTAACTGCCCTCGGAGTTTCCTAGGAGACAAGACTTTTGGGAATCTGAACTGGGTCCAGTGGCTGTCCCTAGGGAGAGAGGAGGGAGAAGGTGCTGGACATGCCAGCATGGATTCCAAATGCACTGCAAGGGGCTCGGCCCCTCAGAGAGATGACCAAGAGGCTGGGCTGGACTCCAGGAAGGAAGAGGGTACAGCCCCTGGCAGGTATCTGAGAGGGGAAGCTCATGGAGACCCTGTAAGCAACACACACGTGCACACACACACTCACACACTTCATCGTCTTAAGACCGAGACTCAGCATTGCTTGCTTTTAAGGGGCTCCATGTTGGATTAAGGACAGCTTGGTACATCTGGGAAGGGTTGAGCAGAGTGTGCAAGACCTCTGATTTTTCCCTTCGGTAGAGCAGACTGGGTGCTGTCCCACCCACGCATCTGGAGGGCTTGAGATCCTCAGAGGGAGGGTGAGGTTGGGGGAGGTCGGGATACCTCTCCAACCCAGGGCTCGCTGCTTTTCCCAGTAATTTATACGTAACTTGATGTCATGTCCCTCTGACACTCACCCTGTCCCAGGAGTGACAGGTGGTCTAGGCTCGGACAGCAAAGCCAGCAAGGAGGGTCTGATGAGAAAAGCAGGTGCGTTTGCAGCTCTGACGGATCCACCTTCTAAAAGCAGACCCCCTGGCCAGTGCTCAGAGGACTCCTGTAGTCTAAGGAGCAAGAGGACACTGGGACATGAGTCACAGGTGTGTCCCCTGCTAAAGTAACCCCTGTCTGCAGAACCCTGCTGCGGGCAGACAGGAGCCTAGCATGAGTGTGGCCCCACCTCAGGGCTGGGAGAGGCAGAGTCCTCAGGACCTGTGTTGGAGGTTTCAGGAGTTGAGAAGAGGGCCAGGAGAGAAACGTGGAATTCCAGCTCTGCCACTCCCTGGCTGTGGGACCAGCACCCTATAAGCCCTATGGTACTCAATCCCTCTCAATCTTGATCTCCTCACCTGTAAACTGTCCTGCCGCATGCTCGGCCTACAGGAAGTGCTCAGGAAATGTCTGGGAATACAGCTGCTACTCTGTGTGTGCAGAGGCCAGCAGCATTCACATGTGGTCCCCCACCCCGTAGCTTCTGTGCCAAATGCCATGCAGCCTGAGGCAGAACCCTGGCAAACAACACGAAACCAGACCCAGCAGACAGCAGAGGCTCTGCTTTGGAAGCCCTTTGTTTGACCAACTGCTGGTTCTGTCATCCCAGAGGAGGTTGGCTCCTCCCTCTCTTCCTGTCCCGACAGCCCTCTGTGCCTCATAGGCTGAGTGTGACTGCTGCACCTCCACCCTTGGCCTCTGTAGTCCAGGAACGAGAAAGGGGTAGAGGGAAGGACGAGGACGGCGTGCCAGCAGAGCCTATCTGGTTGTACAAACCTGCCCCAGAGGTCCCTCACAGACACTTCTTGCCTGCCACCTGAGCACTTAGCTGGACTTGTCACTACCCTGGACCATGCTGGACTTGGCTGAGTATGGCAGGAAAGGGGAATGGGCATCAGGTAGGCAGTGAGCAGTGCCAGCCTTGGCTAGGCACCCAGCGCTTCTCCTAAGCTCTCCTTCGGGCAGGTGCTGTGCTAAATCACAGCCTGTGGGATGTCTAGAGACCACAGGCAATTAGTAGTCAGGGACTGGAAGGGAAGGAAAGAAGGAGGCCTTCGACCAGTTGCCGTGGAGACAAGTTTGACTCATGGGCCCCAGGTGTGTCAGAGTGGACCCCATGCTCTATAGGCCAAAGTTGTTGGCATTGGGTCCCCAGGCCTTTCTCCCAAGGTGACTCTGAGTGGACTCAACTTCGGACTTTTGGGTGAGCCTTGTTAGCATCTGATACCTGTCTGAACCACCAAGGACTCCTTTTAGCCGTGCAGAAATGCTGTAAGAGAGCTTGGTTCTCTCATTCACAATTCTGATTCTCCTGCCTCTCCCTGAGCCTGGCATGTGCCAATGGATCAATGGACCCCTGAACTTTGACCAGATGACCTTTCAGCCGCTCCCACACAGGCAGCTAGAGGCAGGAAGTGCAGGCAGGGAGTTCCTCTCTCTCTAACCAGACTTTCCGAGCCAGTGGTTCTGGAAGTCCACTCCCCACACCTGCAGCATCAACATCTGGGAACTTCGGTATATAAGTTCTCCGCTAAGTCAGAACTGGAGAGACGGGGGGGAAGGGGTTGGCAATCTGTTTTTTATCATACCTTCCGGGGGTTCTGTTGGCTGCTTGAGTTTAAGAACCACTGTCCTAGATCAATGTCGATGTCTAATATTCCAAAACAAAACACCCACTGCCGTCAGCGCATCCTGAACCACAGGGACCCTCTAGGACACAAGGAAACTGTCTCTGTGGGCTTCCCAGATCGTAATTCTGAGGAAGGAGAAAGGTTCATCTTTCTCCCAGCTGATAGTTTCAAACTGCTGACCTTGTGGCTAACCTTGTGGTTAGCAGCCCAAGTCACCCACTACGCCACCAGAAAGAGGTGATGAGGGTGAGCAGGGATGTACTTCTATTACAAAAGATTGAGGGAAGTCAGTACAAGTTTAATCCGTTTCCTGGCTTCTGTGAACTTCATGTTATATCGCAGTAGTTCTCAAACTTCCTCATGCCACGATCCTTTGATACAGTTCCTCAGGTGGTGGTGACCGCCCCCCCCCCCCACCACCAACCATAACACTCTTCTCATGGCTACTTCATCACTGTCATTTTGCGGCCGTTATGAATCTGGGGACCCCTGTAAAAGGGTCGTTCCACCCCCAAAGGGGTCGTAACCCATAGGTTGAGAACCATAGTTATAGAGCACATAGCAAGTGTGTGTGATGAACTTAAAAAGAAAGAAAGCCCTCCAGAGGTCTGCAATAAAATATGGAAAACATTCCGTTGTTGTTTTATTCTAATTCCATCTCTGTATATCTGTGTATGAGTTAAAAAAAAAAATCCCCTGCCCGACTGTGGCTGCAAACCGATGTGACGCTGTGGGACAGGCTAGAACTGTGAGTTTCCGAGGGAGAAGAACGCCCCTTCTTACATCTGAGGAGCAGCCGGAGATCTCAAGCCACTGACCATACAGTCATCAGCCTGGTCAGGAACCCCTGCTCCACCAGACCTCCTCTGAGCTTCACAGAGCATCCCAAAGACTCCACTCAGGACAAGGACGGGCCTGGCCTCGTGGCAGGGATCTGGGTGGTCTCACACATGTCCAGCTCTCCCTCCCCTGGGTGCATCATGGTTTCATCCCCCTCCTAGAAAAGTTCAGCAAGGCCAGGTGCTGTGTTTTGGCCGATGAAAGGTGACCCTCATCCTTGTGGGACAGGAACTTCAGGAGCCTGAGCACAGCCCACTCTGCTCTCCGCCACCAGTCGACCTACATATGGGGCTGCTGCCTGGAATACAGACAGTCAGAGCGCACAGGTGGAGGCCCCAGCCAACCCACACTGACTCCTACTGAGAGCACAGGGAAGTGTTGGTGCTTTTAAACCCTGAGGTTTGGGGATTGTTTGCAATCTCAGAAGGAGGGCTGCGGGTGCAGCGGTTCTGCTGCAAACCAAAAGGTCTGTGGTTTGAATCCGCCAGTCATCGGGCGGGAGAAAGATGTGACAGCCTGCTTCCCTCAAGATAGCCGGCTGTGGGGTCGTTACGCTCCATGCTCGATCACTCTTGATGTGGAGATGAGACGTGGTTTTAGGGTCGCTGTGAGTCGGACTGGTCCCACTGTGGCAGGTTTTGTTATCACAGCACAGCCCAGTCCAGCCCGATAGCGACAGCAGCTTGTGTACAATCTAAAGTGAGTCACCATAGCACGCAAATTTCAAACAGACAGTTGTTTTGTTTGATTCAGACGATAGATCTAGCTACTAGCCTATTGCCTGTATTCTTTTTTTTGGGGGGGGGCATCACTGCCCTCTGGTGGGAGTGGGAGGCCCAGCCTTGCTCCTGGAGAGCTGCTGCTGGATTTGAACCGCCAAGTCTGAGGGCCGCAGTCCCGCACTCAACGACTACGCCACCGGGGCTCAGCCCTGCCTGTATTCTTAAAAGCCTAAAGTATCTGGCAATGAGGCCGTGCATGAGGTTTGCATGCTGTTGGGAGGGCACAGGGCTCTCATGGACGGAGGAGCTGGGCTAGTGAGATTCCCCAAGGCTCTTTGAGTGGCAAGGTCACAGCTGGAGGAACAGAGCTGCACTGACCCAACTGGCCATTCTCCTTCACCCGTCACCCAGCATTATGCACAGAAGAGACTGCAACCAGTTTGGGTGGTTGATCTGAGACTGAATCCCCTTTCTCTCGGGTCTCAGAAGCCCCTGGCACCAGGTATATCCCATGGATTGGTCCTTTGTTGGTGTTAGGGGCCATTGAGCTGGCCCTGACCCATAGCGACCGTATGCCCAACGGAAGGAGATGCTGCGCGGTCCTGCGCCATTCTCCGACAGCTCCCATGGATACCACCACTGTGTCCATCCATCTCATCAAGAGCCTTCCTCTTTTTCCATGCCCTTCAACTTCACCAGACATGGTGTCCTTCTCGGGTCTGTGAGACGGAGACTCACCGTCTTGCCTCGAAGGTGCCCTCTGTCCCTACTGTTTCCAGTACTGATTGGCTGGTCCTTTTACAGTCCACGGTCCTTTCAGGATTCTTCTCCAGCACCACGATTCAAATGCATCAATTCTTCCACTGTGTTCCTTATTCAAAGTCCAACTGTCCCAGGCATATGATGCCATGGAGAATACTATGGCTGGGTCAGACGTCTCTTAGTCCTCAAAGTAACCTCCTCGCTCTGCAGTACTCCAAGGAGGTCTTGTGCGGCAGATCTGCCTAATGCAATGTATCTTTTTTCTCTCCTAACCCTAACCCTGCAATGTGTCTTCTATCTCTTGACTGCTGCTTCCATGAGCATTGACGGTGGATTCAAGCGAGACAAAATCCTGACCACATCAACCTGGCCTCCCTTTCTCATGCTCCCTGTTGGTCCAGTTAGGAGGATTTGGGTCTTGCTTACCTTGAGTTGTAATTCATCCTAAGGGCTGCAACCCTGGATCTTCATCAGCAAGTGCTTCAGGTCCCTCTCCCTTGCAGCAAGCAAGGTTGTGTCCTCTGCAGACTGCAGATTGTTAGTAAGCCTTCCCCAATCCTGATGCCACATTCTTCTTCATAGGATCCATTTAGGACCAGCCTTCCTCAATGAAGAAAGTTGCTTCTTTAGAAAAAAAAAATAGAACATCATTTTAGCCAACCCCGGCCCCTTCATAGAGGAAAGCATGTTTATATTCAATGATTACCCGTGAAGAGGAAACCATTTCTGATGTTGAAACTTACCCTGTGCACTTTAAGTCATTTCAGCCTAGGTGTACAGGGACTTTGAGAAAAACGCCAAGAACAAATGCTCATCACTGGACTTCTAGATAGTCAACCTTCTTCCTTTACTCTGCCTGGAGCCACCCCACCCTCACCCCCAACTTGCTGATTTTATCAGCCTGGTGTTTCTTCTAAATCCATCACAATCTAGCTTTACCTGAATAGCCTTCCTCAATAAAGACCTACCCACCATCTCATTACAGAGGAACTCAGCCAAACTCTATTTGTGTATTCTGAGTCATCTCAGTGATTGCATCATCTCTTTATCAGTAAGTTGATTTACCTATCAGTGTTACAATAGTTTGGTCTCACCATTATACTCGTACCCAGTCAAGCAGCCTGTGAAAGAATGTCTGTGTGTATGTGTCTGTGTATGTTGGGGGAGGAATTGATGGGTTTCCCAACCTGTTTGTTCAGTGTGTGGGCAGCACCTTGCTCTGTGGTGTGAGGAGGTGTTTTTTGTTTACTCAGCACACCTGGTACCAGCCTGATGGATGAACACTAGTGTCAGGGATAGTTTCCTAATTTGGTCACTCTAGAATGTTTGTGATGGGCAAATCTGAAACAGAGTTTTCTTTGACGGACATGAAATCCTAAGTATTATGGCCAGGAGAATGGAAGGAAGGAAGGAGGGGGGAAAGGAAGAAAGAAAAAAGAAAGAAAGAAGTTCTAATCCTTTTTTTCATTTTGTATATTTTGATTGAATGTAGAGCTTTCTGAAAGAAGAAAGAACAAATTTCACCCTTTCAAACTTTATTTAAACTCCTTTGGTTTGGAAAATTAAACAGTGCCCATTTGAAATGTCCCTTTCAGCAACAGTTCACCAAGTCCATTGGTTCTTGGATAGGCAAGAGCCCTGTGCTTAGTGACTGATGGGAAATCCAGATGCCATGCCAAACTCTCTGGAAAATACATAATAGAAATAGAACAAATGTCGATTCTGAACCAGCACCATATGCTAAAACACAAGGACTCGCTTTGGAGAGTTGCAAAACACAGCCCTTTTCCTCCTGGCCACATCCGATTCATGACATGACACAGCCATCTGTTGGCAATTCTTTGTCCAAAAGAGCCGGACAAGTCTTTTGGAAGAAATAAAAACTCTCTCAAAATCACATAACTGAAATTATTTGTGTTTGTAAAGGTTACGACATAATGGCTTTTACAGGGATTGCTTCATGTCCACGGAGGGTGGAGCAGAAAATTATGTAACAGTTCTTTTAGCCGACTCAAACACAGCAATATGTCCCCATCCAGTGCAGTCAAGCAGATAGGCTGTTTTCACTGCTCAATATACTCGCAGCCCACTACACAGTCAGTACCCAGCACAACATCATCAGATAACCCCCAAAGAGGAACCTTGATGCTTTCTATGGCCTTTAGAAGTCAGCTGGGGGTCTATCTAGATAAGATAGGCTGGATAAACAATCTGGAGGAGAAAACAAAAGACCAATGGTTCAGGGGTGAAGGGGTGGGGGTAGGGAGGACATGGGAGGGGGGGAGATGGGAGAAGGAAGTGGTGTTAACAAATCCAGGGACAATGTTCCAAAATCAGTGGTTAGGAGGGTGTAAGAGGCCTGGTAGGGCTTGACCAAGAACAATGTAGTCAAGAGGAATTACTAAAACCCAAATGACAGTGATGCCCACAAAAAAAAAAAAACCCAAATGAAGGACGATCATGATAGTGGCACAAGAGGAAAGTAAAAGGAAATAAAGAAGGAACTAGGAGGCAAAGGGCATTTATTGAGGTCTAAGTACAGGTGTGTACAAATGTAAATATACTTATAATGACAATGAAGACAGATCTATGTGCATATATTTATAGGTTTAGTATTAAGGTGACAGATGCACATTGGGACTCCACCCAAGCACTTCCTCAATGTAAGAACACTTTGTTTTTTTAAATTGGATTCTATGATGCTCACCTTCTCGACATGATCGCTGAAGACAAAATGGATGCACGAACAAATATGGGAAGAAAGCTGATGGTGCCTGGCTATCAAAAGATAGAGCATCTGGGGTCTTAAAGATCTGAAGATAAACAAGCAGCCATCTAGCTGATAAGCAACAAAGTCTGTGTGATCATGAGATGTTGATAGGATCAGGTATCAGACATCAAAGAACAAAAAAATCGTATCATTGTGAATGAGAGGAGTGCAGAGTGGGGACCCAAGGCCCATCTGTAGACAATTGGACATCCCCTTTCAGAACGGTCCCAGGAAGGAAATGAGCCAGTCATAGTGCAGTATAGCACTGATGAATCATACAACCTTCTTTAATACTTTCTCCCTCCCACTATCATGACCCCAATTCTATCTTACAAATCTGGCTAGATTTACCAGAGGATATTCAGTGGTACAGATAGGAACTGGAAACACAGGGAATCCAGGACAGATGATCCCTTCAGGACCAGTGGTGAGAGTAGCGATACTGGGAGGGTAGGGGAAAGGTGGCTTAGAAAGGGAGAACCAATTACAAGGATGTACATATAACTTCCTATTTGGGGGACAGACAACAGAAAGGTGGGTGAAGGGAGATGTCGGACAGTGGAAAACATGACAAAATAATAATAATTTATAGATTATCAAGGGTTTGTGAGGGATGGGGGCTGGGAAGGGAAGGAAAAAATGAGCTGATATCAAGGACTCAAGTACAAAGCAAATGTTTTGAGAATGATGATGACAACAAATGTACAAATGTGCTTGGCACAATGGATCAATGGATGGATTGTGATAAGAGTTGTACCAGACCCCAATAAAATGATTTTTTTAATAAACAAATATATAAAAACAGTGAGGTGTGTTGGGTCTGGTTAATCCTAATGCTGGTCTCACCATATACGAAGGCCCAGGGGGTTGACTTCCTCCAACCCACAGGCCAGCTTGCTGTGGACCCTGGGGTCATACGAAGCTCATGGGATCGCGAGAGCAATGTCTCAGTGTCCAAACCAAGGCTGAATCACCTCCTTCCAGGTCCTCCATGTTAACCAGAACAAGTCAAAAGAATGGTGACTGCCAGCATGAAGCACAATAATCAGCAAACCTGCCCCTCTTTTTCCTTCCAGGACTAAAGATGGAGTGACCCTTTCCCTTGTCTTCTTTTAGAATGGAACCATCCCATACTCACTGCCCACAGAGCCCAATTTCCCAGCCCCTTCTTTATTTTGTCACCGCTGTCTGAGCTCCTCCATTTTCTCAAGGTATAGAGTATGGAAGACAGTGCTCAGGGGGTGAATCCACCTGTTTCTGAATCCCAGTCTGCCCCTTCCTAGTCATTCGTCCTTGGGTCAGTTACTTCATCCTCTCCGGTCCTAAAGTGTGTCCTCTCAACTATGGAGATTAAATGAGATACTATGGAGTTTAGATGAGATAATGCCATCAGAGAAAGCATCTAGCACTGTGTCTGAGACACAGTTCCCCTCCAATATTTCTTTCTCCTTTTTCCAAGTGAAAGTGGACCGTCTACAGCAGTGTTGGTGTAGTGGCCACACCTGGCCATTCATATTTTAATTGAGTAAAAGGCGACGGTTTGTCCTTCATTTGCACTAGCCACTTGTCAAGTGTTCGGTGGCCTTATGAGGCGACAAAGCAAAACACTAAGCCAGTTATCATCCAGTCTCCTTTGACCCCTGGCCTACTCCATGGGGATTTCAATGGCTGTGTCCTTCTGGAAGCGGACATCCAAGGCTTTGGTCTGAGGCGCCTATGTGTCGATGCAAAGTTCCAAGCTGTAAGTTAGTAGTTAAGTGCTTAACTGTTTCCATCACCCAGGGACTCGGATCCTTCCAATGACACATAATGGAGCATTTCCATCAGAAAACTGTTGGCAAATGCTGGTCTAGTAAGGAGAAATCATCTTCTCCACTAAGCTTTTTAAAAATTTTTTTGGTTTTATTCAACAGCAATGTCTACTCTCATAGTTTATAGTAGTGTCTAAAATCAGAGTGCGTCCCCTCTCTAACGGAAGACTTTCTCTTTCACCTCAGAGGGAAGGTCCTTCTTTCCTGTCAGCAGCTGTCCAACTCTTACTGCCAAGCTGACTCATGGTGATCCGATCGGAAAGAAGTGCCCGGGGGCGTTCCAAGACTAACCCTAGATGGGAGTCGAAAGCCCCTTCTTCCTCTGCTAGAGTGAATGTCATTTCCAGGGACTGACCTTGTAGTGAGCCGGGACCTTCCACTACAATTTTGAAACACACAAACGTAGGCACAAAGTCTACCTAAACGGTTTTGTGTGAGCTCAATGCATCCATCCCACTTCATCGCTTCTCAAAAGGGCATCCTTTTTAGTTCTGCGGACACGCCCCAGCCCCCACCGAAGGCTCATCTCTCTGATTCTTGCTGGAAAGTCTTGATCCTCCACCTCACTGGAACATAAACTATAGTTAGCTGCTGAGTTTCCAACACAGTGCCAAGGACCCCCTGCTGTCTTCTGCGGTCCTTTGCACTGCAGCCTCTGCCTCCCCCGTTGAGAGGGGTGGGCGGCTGTTGACATGATGCCGAAACCCACGACCTGGGTCTTGTTCCCAGAGCAAACCCTCCCCCTCAGAGGACTCATGGCGGCCAGCATGAGCCTTAAAATGGAGCTTGGATAAACCCACAGGTGTTGAGCCAATTCTGACTCATTATCACCTGATAGGATAGATGAGAACTGCTTCAAAGGGTTCCAGTCCTCTAAGTATTTACCAGAGCTCATTGCCCTTCATCCCCCCCCCACCCCCCATAGGACAGCTGGTGGATTCCAACCAACAACTTTTTGACTAGCAGTGAGACACTGAACCCACTACACCACCCAAACCCAAACCCAATCCACTGCCATCAAGGGATAGAACAGTTCTTTGAGGGCTTCTGAGACCATAAATCTTCCGGGAACGGAGCTGAACCACCCACCTTGCTGTTAGCAGAATCACCTGCCATCAAGGACTTTGCAAACTCCCACATGAGTCCCAAGCACCTTGAAGGGAGAAACTAGAAAAGCCGCCGGTTCCTGTAAATGCATCCTCTGTTTTTTTTTTTTTTTGGGGGGGGGGGGAGGTTGTGTGTGTGTGACCAGTCAAGTGCCTTCCCATAGGGTCTCAGGGGACCTTCAGCCCCAGGGACACATCATGGAAAATGAGGTTGGCGGAAGCTGACGAAACCAAAGAACTGGGTGAAGTGCCACAAAGAACTGGGTGAAGTGCCTTTCCTCCTGACTCCGAGACACAGACATCGTAAGGATCAGCTTGCTCACACCCCTGCTCTGACCAGGGACCTTTTCGTAGCCATGACCTGGATCATCCACTGCCTCCCAACTTCCCTGCCTTCACCTCCACCAAGGAGCAGAGAAGGAAAAAAAAACTGTAGCTTCCTATTTTCCTACCCCCCCCCCCACCAAGGACTCTACAAAAATATTATGGCACATGGGTTAAAATAATAGCAAAGATTGTGGGAGAGAGAGAGTGAGAGAGTTGGCTTTCAGGTCCAACCAACCCTTTACATCATTTATTTTAAAAAGGAAATCTACAGGTGACAAATTCTTTTCAAGATACTATTTTTTTCTTTTCTTCTTTTTTAAAAAATCATTCTATTAGGGGCTCATACAACTCTTGTTGTGATCAATACATCCATCCACAGTGTGCAGACCACATTTGTACATTTGTTACCATCATCCTTCTCAAAACATCCTCCCTCCACCGAGGCCCCCAGTATCAGCTCCCTCCACTTCCCCTCCTCCCCATTCCCCCTCCCCCATGAACCCATAATAATTTACAAATTGTCATTATCTTGTCATATCATCCACTGTCCCGTGTGTCCCTTTACCCACTTCCCTGTTGTCCCTACCCCAGGGAGGAGGTCACATGCAGATCCTTGTCAGCAGTTCCCCCTTTCGACTCTCCCTTCACTCCACCTTCCCAGTATCACCACTAGCACCACTGCTCTTGAAGGAATTATCTGTCCTGAATTCCCCATGTTTCCCGCTCCAGTGATCCTACTTATTTCTAAGTCCTTGGAGCGGATTCGAGTCACCAACCATTTGGCTAGCGGCCTCGCAATTAACTATTTGCAGCACCCAGGGACTCAAGTCATACCAGAAAGCACATCTCTCCTCATTCCTCTGTGCTGGGCATACGTGACCCTTGACTCTCACCCACAGCTCTGTGAGGTGGGAGGCTCCATCTGGGCACGGAGAAATTCCGAAATTCCGCAGCTGCTTCTGCAGTTCACCCCGGGGAAGCTGCCCTTGAGACCGGGCCGTCTGGCTCTGAATCCCGAGGCTGAGCTGCTGTGCTGCCTGCAGGCGGTGACACAAAGAAACCAAGACGACAGGCGGGCTGGCTCCTTGCTCTCCTTTGTTATCAGTTCTTGGAGACAGTTGTGGGTCGTCTAGAAGCGGGGAACAGCCCGAGGAGGAGCATCTGGGAGGACACGTGGCGGTTTCACTGGTCTGACTGACTTCTCTAGCGCAGGGGTCGGTAAAGTGAGCCTTGCTAGTCTAGACAGCTCTTTTGATATGTGCTCGTGGCGCTGAAGTAAAGTTGGGAAAAGGTTAAAGGGTAGTAGTCGGATGATAGTGGATCCATTTGCTTGCAAAGCTGTCTTCGAGGCCCTTGAATGACTGTTAAATGGTGTTTAGGAAAAGGACTGGTTCTCTCCTTTGTTAAATGGTTGCTAGGAATAGGACTGGTTCTCTCCTCTCAAGAGCTGACCGACCCCTGTGCTAGAGAAACAAAACCTGGCACCCATGGGGGTCTCAAACAGTTCATGGGAATCCCACTAGATGTATCCATGAGATTTATTTCCAGGAAATGGACCACACAGACCAATCCGTGGTCAAGTTTCAAGCGTGGAGGCTTCTCCTGGCTCATGGGTGCAGGGACTAACAAACCCCAAACCAGCAGGTCGGGACTCAAATGTGTCATGCAACTGGCTCACCATCCCCAAACTGGAGGTCAGAGGGTGACTTGCTCTGCCAGGACATCCATGCCTGTTACATGCAGAACACACACACACACACACACACACACACACACCTCCACAGTGAATTTTTAGCTTCCAAGTAAGAATTGAGTGGCTGCTCACATCAAATCATAAAAGGGAGGATGATCACAGGACAGAAGAACAACTAGCCTGATGTCTGTCAAATTCTTGAGGACCCACAGCCTGGCCAAGCTAACACAGAACATTAATCAACACACTCACATGCGAATATAACATTTTAGAAACCTTTGGAGCTGATACCAAGGGCTGAAATAGAAAATGTTTTAAAAAGGATGATGGCAACGTATGTACAATGTGCTTGGCACAATGGATGGACAGATTGCTATAAGAGCTGGAAGAGCCCCCAATAAAATGATTTATTAAAAATATTTAAAATAGGGCTGAGCCCCGGTGGCATAGTGGTTGTGTGTGGGACTGCAGCCCACTGGGATGGAGGTTCAATTCCAGCTCCACAGGAGCAAGGGCTGGACATCCTACTCCCACCACCAGAGGGCAGTAATGCCCCCCAAAACCAAAAAAAAATTAAAATAAAAAACATTTTGTACCAACTTACATCAACTTTGCTCTCCAAGGACCCGTAAGAGTGTTGGTACTGCAGAAGCCAGGGCGAGGGCTTTGTGTGTGGGGGGGGGAGGGGGGGGAGGAGACAAAAGTTAAAATTGTTCATTTTTTATTGTAAACAGGCCTTGGTGAAAAGTCCCATCCACCCTAGTGATTCTCAGTCAAAGTCTCTGGGGCCCCCACCCCCGTTTCTGGGGCCTTCTTTTCCTCCCTTTCATTGATCTTTGGGGAGGGGCAGGACCATCTGAGTTGCAGACTGTCCTCCAGCCTAGGAGTCACCACTCCTCAGACGATGGCCCCAGGCTGGCCTGACCCCTGCGGCTGGTGTGCACTGTCACAGGGGTCAATAAAGGGAGGTATTTCTCATCTAGCTAGCCAGCCCAAAGTTGGTGGAATCTGCTGACAGATCCCTGAGGCAGAAGGTAGGGGTGGTGTTCCTGAGCTGCACTGACTCCACCCCTTTCCCCTGTTCAAGCTTCCCTAGAGTGACGATTTTAAACAATTTTTTCCCCGCGTCCCATGGTGTTTTTAAAAAGTCCCGATTTGGGGGAAGAATGCACGATTAAAAAGTTCCGATTTTGGGGAAGAATGCACAACAAGCTAGGGAACAGCAGAAGAACAGGAAGGGAATAGACCCTCTCTACCCCCCAGCCCCGGTCAACGGTGTCCCGCTTTAGCAATATTAAAATTTGGTCACTTTGTGGAGTCTTATAGCTCGGGCTCCTGCCAGAAGTACCCGTCTCAGTATTCTTTAAGACAGTGGTTCTCAACCTTCCTAATGCACCAACCCTTTGATACAGTTCCTCAGGTAGTGGTGACCACTCACTCACCACCAGCCATAAAATTTTCGTCATTGCTACTTCATAACTGTAATTTTCCTACTGTTATGAATCGGGTGACCAATGTGAAAGCCAGGTTCCGCTCCCAAAGGGGTTGCAACCCACAGGTGCAGAACCGCTGCTTTAGGGACATTTCCACCAGCCTAGCAAAACCACACTCAAATCATATTAAACAATCAAGTTGACCTGTTGGTTCTTTCCTGTCCCCCACCCCCCACCCCTGGTATCTAACTCCCATAACAATATTTTATTTTAATTTTTTAATTTTTTATCATTTTATCGGGGGTTCATACAACTCCTATCACAATCCATACAGCCATGCATGGTATGCAAAGCACATTTGTACATTTGTTGCCATTGTTGGTTCTTATAGCGACAAAGCCCATGGGTAAGAGAGGCTTCAGGTGGGGCTTGATCCAGGAGGTCAATGAGATCCCAAACCCTGCTGTGTCCCTGACCTTCATTTCCACCTTCCACTGCGACGTTTCCTCTAGAGACCCAGTGGCCCGCTGATGGCAAGACTGCATGGCAGCTCTAGGGCCATGGCGCTTCCTATGCCTGGTGTGGCCAAGAGACTGGGAGGCATTCCAGAGTCCTTCTTGTGATTCGTTTACCCCAAAGAGTTCCCACACTCTCCGGAAGCCCTTCTCAGTGGCCTGAGGGGGTGGGATGAGAGTAATATGGGTGAGGGGTGGGTGTCAGTGGAGATTAGAGCAGCATCGCCAAGGTGGGGGGAGGGTGGTTGCGTGGAAGCAGAGGCTGCAAGCACCAGTGTTCACGCAAAAAGCCGCCTCTTCCTAGTATTTCTGTCAGAACCAGCTCTCTGGTTCCTTTGGGGAGGAACAATCTAGGAAGGAGTGGAAGTCATTTACACCGTAGTGTGAAGGCACTTATTCATCTCTTTCCGGGAAGTTTTGCCATGGGAAAGAAAGACTGGACCTGATGCAAAGGAAGAGCGTGGAAAAGCAAGGTTTCGAGGGAGAATAACGATCCTGAATGATATGGCCAAATCAGGCACGGGCAGGCGGAGAGGACTGTCAAGTCCCCATAGGGATGCTGACCTGCCCACTGCTGAAGAAACTGAGGAGACATTTGTCCACAGCAGCAGTTAATTCACGGACTTATTTAGGGCCGGCAATACACAGTTTTAGAAAAGACCTCACAGAGGCTATGTGGTGGCAATTCTCGCCTCCTCCCCCTGCCCCCCATCCTGCACTCGCCAATTCCGGGCCCACCTTGCCTGGCCTGCTATTGCTGTGGGGGTCTGGGCGACGGCGCTGGCTCAGAGCAGCCTCACGTACAGCAGAGGGGGCGCTGTCTGGTCCGCTGTCAGCCTTGATGATTCTTACATTGGAGCCCGTTGTTGCAACCATGGTGTCCATCCAAGGGCCTCCCATGGGCCTCTCTGCCAGGGCCTCCCTCTATATTTCAGTTCAAATATAATGGCTTTCCCAAGTGTCATGGCTTCTCCAGGGATCCGTCTCTCCTGATAACATGCCCCAGTCTGGCCAGCCTTGTATCTAAGGAACACTCCGGCTGCCCTTACTTCTCCAGAATGACTCTTTGTATCTTCTAAGATGTACATGTGTGCTCGTGTGTCTGTTACTTGTTGCTTTTTACACAAACAGCGGCATCGGAGTTAGTCTATTCTACACCCGCTGTCTAGCAGCAAGAGTAAAGCCCAGAGAGGTTTCCGATGGTAAAATCCAGCCTTCCCCCTGGTTCTGAATGGCTGCTTAATTTTTCACTCTGGATGCACCAGCATCCTCCAGCACTCAACCACTTCCGCCATCAGGGCTCAGCCCTGATTGAATGTTTTTTAAAGATTAAGATACACTCTTCTAAGACATGCTTTTCTTCCTTGGTACCAGCATTCTGCCTGGTTTTCTTCCTGAAACATGGTCACCCTGAATAACGACTACAGTTCCCAGTCTCCTTGACTGTGAGGAGCTCAAATAAGTTCTTGTCAATGACCCATGAGCATAAAGGTCCAGTGGTACTGATAAGATGCCCATAAAAGGGGGGGGGGGCATACTCATTTCCCTTCCTTCCCCCTGCCTATGACCGAGCTTATCTTGGACTGAGCACAAAGGGCAGAGATGTGATTGGGCTTGTTGAGGTGGCCAGTACTTCTCCTGATTGCCTGTGACACCTTTCGCCACCCCCGCCCCACTCCTCATAGTGCCTTGTCATTATATCGTGTGGCGGTCATGTACTTGATATCATTTTCATGATTGGGAGTGTAGGGGTGGAGACTAACCTGTCATTCTGGAGATACCCAATGACTATGAGGCCTCTATGTGGACATGGCTTTCTCCTGAGAATTCTGGGAAGTCTCGCGGTATTCCCCAATTGGGAGAGAGAGAGTAAACTGAGTCTCTAAGACGACAAACTATTGACAAGATGAGATGACAGCATGCTGATAGATCCTGATTCCTGAAGAATGGAGGAACCAGAGAAGAGGCCACATGGGCTTGGCCTGATGGAACCAAACATCTGGGGCTGGAGAAGCCATGTGGAGACTCCTTCCAGTGCTGAGATGCTTCTACTGCCACCGGACACACAAGACTCTGCACCCACTCGTCTCTGATTATCCTGGTATCATCGCACGTGCTTCATAAGTCAGAAAGAGACTTTATAGACTGGTATCGGACTTATGGGCTAATATAGGACTTAGGACTTTGGACTGGACTGGGTTGGGATGCTTTCTCAATGCTCCATTCCTCTTGTATATAAACCTTTCCCTTATATCCATATGCATGTCTATGAATTTGTTTCTCTAGTCTACCCGGACTAACACATAGTCCTAATGACTAAGGTCTTTTTTTCCTATACAATCAAATTTCATTCTGAATTGTAGATTAGCTCATCCCCAGAGAGGCTGCAAAAGGGACAGGTATCGTTCCAGCCTTTTGTGAAGCACGGGTTTGCCAGTGTGCCCCAGTCCTGGTCACTGAGGTATAGACAAAGGTCTGCAGAGAGCACAAATCTTCCTTTAAGAAAACATCCCCCTCAGGGCCATCCAGTGGATGCTGACTCACAGGGCGGAGTAGAACTGCCCCTGCCCCTGTGGGTTTTGGAGGCTGTCCATCTGTAGAAGAGCAGAACGCTTCATCTTTCTCCCTTTGGACTGCTGACCTTTCAGGTAGGATCCTAAGGCATGGCCCATGACGCCACCAGCAAACAAATCATGAGTGGGGTGGTGTGTTGAGTGGATCTCCCTCGCCACTCTGGCAACCCACCCTTTGCTCAACCCCTTTTCTTGCGGCGCACAGAAACATTTCGTCTGCCAGGAGGGCAGCTGTCACATAAACACAGCACAACCATGTCACGGAGAGAAGGCCAGCCAACTAAGGATGGCTGGGCAGAAGGGCAGAGGGAGCCTGGGTTCCTCAGACCATCAGTCCCACAGCACCCCCAAGACCTCTCCCTGTGCATACTGTCCCTCGGGCTCTGTTACCTGCAGCTAAGCAGCCTCAGACACCCCAGGGGGCACAATACTGACACAGAAGAAGGAAAAGCCCATCTTTATAAAGCCTGGAAATAGCCCATTCCTGTAAGCCCTTGGTAAAGAGATTACTGGTTTCTAGGGAGCTTCTGTCCATGGGAGTTAAGCCGTTCCTGGGAATGGAGATAGAAGCCTTCACTCCAATGTACTTAATAAGAAATGAGATCGAGGGTCAATTGACTAGGTCACTCAGCGATGCCCTTGGGGACCCTGGATTCGCCCCCTCCCTGAGCTCCGCAATTCTTGGAATGGGCTTCATTCTTGGGCAGAGAATAACCCAGGGGCACACTTGCAGGTGGCACATCCAGACTCAGACAGGTCTACAGAGCCCTGAATCTGTCATGCCTCCTCCTCTCCATACAGCCTTCTGATCTGAAGTCCCATCCTGAAAACCACCCTGTGGTAATTATGTAATTGTCAATTTAAGGATTAAGTGTGTAGGGGTAGAGAATATAGCCTGTCAAGCAGTTCATAGCCAACGAGGCCACCGTGTGGGCATGGCCTTCTCCTGAGAGTTGAGACATCCCTGAGGAGAAGCGACTCGGGCCTACCTGGATGCACCCAGAACCCTAGAGCTGAAGAAGCCCCATGAAGACCCCTGTCAGCACTGAGATGCTTACAATGTCACTGGATTTACAAGAAGTCCCACCTGCTGGTCTGTGATCTCCTACTTTCAGCAACACTGCATGTGTTTCGTGAGTCTAAAGAGGACTGTTATAGACTGCTGTTGGACATAGAAGGTAATAGCAGTCTTATGGGACTTGGTCTAGACTGAGCAGGGGTGTCTTCTCAATGTTCAATTGCTCCTATATATAAACCTCTTCCTTATACACATATGTGTGTGTCCATGAATTTGTTTCTCTAGTCTACCCAGATTACCACACACAAACGCATACTCCCTGTCCTCTCCCTACCCTCTTCCTCACACCAGCCAGGCTGACGTCTGCCCTGGGGCCTCTGTGCTGGCTGCTCCTTTTCCCACCACCTCACTCAAACAGCACCTTCTCAGATCGCAGGATTTAAAGTCCACAGGTTCCCAAACTTATTAGGCCCACAGTTCCTATTTTCAGAAAAATAATCACTCAGTGCCCCCTGGCAATGATAAACAAACAAACAAAATGCTTGCACTGCAGAGGCCCTTCTAACAAGCCCAAACAACCCCCCAGGATCTAGCTGCATGGACTTCAGGCGGCTAGGGTGTTTCCCTAGGAAGGAGCCCTGGTGGCACAGTGGCTGTGCGCTGGGCTGGGAGCCCCACAGTCAGCAGTTCGGAACCAGCAGCAGCTCTTGGGGAGGAAGACTGGACTTTCTCCTTGGAAACCCACAAGTGTCACTTGGAGTCGGCACGGACTGTGAAGACAGTGGGTTTGGTTTGGGGTTTGAAGATGTTTCCCAGCTCGCACCCACCTCAACCCAAGAGAGACGTGCAGAAAAGCAATGCCTGCTTTCTAAAAGGTGCTTGCTCAATGTGGTAAAAAAGAGAGAAGGAGATTCTGCATCTCACCTCAAATTCCAGGAATGAATGTGAAGCGAATCAAATGACTTCCAAGGTCTCCCAGAGCATTTTTTTTTTTCATTCCACTTGCTGTTGAAAGAAATACTTTTCTGATCTTCCTGTATCAGCCTGAGGTGATCTGGAAAAAAAAAATAGTTCACAGCTCACTTGACCCAGAAAACCCCACATCATGCAAACCGAGAGGGCCAAATAGCTGAGACCAAATTCAGAGCACCTGTAAAACTGCTCCGGCCATCGAGGGTAAGTGTGTTATTCTGGGTAAACTAGAGAAACAAATTCATAGACACACATATGGATATAAGGGTACGGTTTATATACAAGAGGAATAGAACATTAAGAAAGCATCCCAACCCAGTCCAGTCCAAAGTCATAAGTCCGACATTAGCCCATATGCCCGGTATCAGTCTATAAAGTCTCCTCTGAGTCACGAAGTCACAGGCCAGTAGGTGCAGAGTCCCAGCACTGGCAGGGGTTTCCCCATGGCTCCTCGCTTCCAGGGCTCAGGGTCCATCAACAGCATCCAGTGGTGGTAGAGGCAATCCAGCGCCGGCAGGGGTCTCCATGTGGCTTTTCCAGCTTCAGAGGTCTGGTTCCATCAGGCCGTGTGACTTCTTCCCTGGCTCCTTCAGCTCCTCAGAAGCTGTTGTCTTTTCTTGTCCGTAATTCACCGTCTCTGAGACTAACTCCCAACAGTTAGGGAGATCGCTTATCATCTCCATGAGGGAAATATCTCGAGACTTCCCATAAGTCTCAGGAGAAAGTCATGCCCACACGGCTGTCTCCAGATTAACAGGCTAGACGCCACCTCTACATCTCAATCATGCAATTGACATCTCAAATACATGACCACCACAGTAAGCATGTCTGGAAAGTCACCAAAGATTTGAAAGTCATCACTTTACAGCAGCAGCAGTGTGTGCCCTTCTGATGTTACAATGGTCGAGTTGATAGGTGTCCCCAGGCCAAACAGTGGGGTTGGACCCAGGGTCAGTGACCTAAAGAGTGCGGAATTTTTGCTGCCTGTGCTTAAAAATGCAGAGTTATGCTGAACGGAAGGATTTTGGTGTGGATTCTCTGGTCACTGAGCACATCCAGTGGAACAAAGCCCCCCAAGATGTGCTCCTGGTGATGACAGCTCGTGGTCAAATCACCCCATACACGACAAGCTCCCCTCACCCCCACGTTGAAATGACCCTGACCAAAAAGAACAAGCTGTTCCTACCCCTGAAGGGGAGGTTGCAACAGAAGAAAAAGTCTCCCAGAAGAAACTGAAGAAGTGGGCTGGGCCCCGGTGGCGTAAGTGGTTGAGTGCGGGACTGCGACCTGCAGGCTTGGCGGTTCAAATCCAGCGGCGGCTCTCAGGAGCAGCCCTGGGTAGCTCCCACAACCACCAGAGGCCTAAAACAAACAAACAAACAAACAAACAGAAAGAAAAGAAACTGAAGAAGCAAGCACCGGTGGCTGGAGAGTGAATTAAGCTTAAAATACAAGTGAAAACAGGAAAAAAGAAAGAAATACATTTTCTAGGCCCTTCTCCAACATGACTGCCATTGAAGCAATAAGTTTTCCTAACGATCCTTGACTTGAAATACTGCTTCAGGGAAAGGTGTAATAAACTTCTTGTGATGAGAAACCCAAGAGTTGCAAAATGTTTAAGAAATATTTTTTAACAAAACCTTTGTACTATATATAGTCCATAATCCAAGATAAAGTATAGGTATTGCTAGGGTAGCGCCCCCACCCTCACCCCCTGCTAAGAGTGAGGGTCTGGGAAACCCACGAGGACAATTCAATCCTATGCTATGGGCTATGCGTCGACATCCCCACTTCGGCACTTCGATTTGCGGTGAGTCAGCCCCCATTCCACAGCAGTGAGTTGGGTTTGGGGTTGAGATCAGTCCTGCAGGCCCCTGAGAAATGTTAGGGAAATGCTTTGCAAATACGTTGGGAAAACACTGGTTTAAATATTAAATCCTCTCCCTTTTTCTGTCCCTTTCTCGCTCCATCCCATGCAGGCCCTACGTACTCCCTGGCTTCCTCCAGTGCCTGTTCACCTCAGTGTGCTGTGCCATGTTCAACCCCATTTCCCCGGGACCTTCTAGAGGAGGTGTTCCCCAGATATCTGCAGTCAGCGCCGTGACCACGTGTGAGCTGCATTTGAGAAAGGGGAGGGGCACTCTCACCGTGCATGGATGACACCCCATCACCCCCAGGCGTCGCTCAGAATCTCCTTTGCCAGGATCGCTCTATGTCCGGCCCGAGTCAGTGACCATGTAAGGACCAGGACTTCTTAGTCTGGCGGGGGGCTGGGATCAGCAGGTATTGAGGGGTGTGGACCCCTAAATAAAATGAAGTGGGGTGGAGCGCAGATGCAGTCCGTGGCTTTGAAACAGTACCTCAGAATGCGTCCCTCTCCCGCTCCCTCTTCCCCCACCCCCGTGGCACTGAAATAAGGACCTTCCCCCTGGAAAGCGTCCTCTATTCCGACTTCCACCCCAGCCTACCCATCTGTTCGCATCAGGATTATCAACGACCTTCTGGTTTCAAGTCCAGTGGGGTCTCCCGGGCCTTCTCTAACTCTCCCTGCTGACCTCGCAGCCCCCCTCAGTGCGCTCCCTCTAGCTCCCGGGTTCTCCTACTGCGCCTGCCACCCCTGCCCGCTGGCGCTGCCGCCTTCTCCTCCCAGGTAGGGCCCCAGGCTCGGAAACCCGTCGGGTTGGGAAATCCCAGGCACCACAGAGGAGAAAGGTCGGCGCCCCGGGCTGCACCAGGGTCCGGGCGCGAGTGGCGCCGGGCGGGCCGCGCGCTCTCGAAGGGAGGGGAGGGGGGGAGGCGCCCCTGGCCCCGGGGGACCCAGGCCTCGGAGGCGCCGTGGCGCCGAGTGGAGGCGGCCGGCGCGTGGTGGGTGGGGAGGGAGGGCGAAGGGCTGCGGGCAGCGCGGAGAGGGCGAGGGCGAGGGCGGGGGCGGGCAGGGCGCCGTGCGCGCGAGTCGGCCGCCCCGGGGGCGGAGGGGAGGGACCGAGCGGCCTTATTTCTGCGCGCGCCCGCGCCGCCGCGGGTTCCAGCGCAGCACCGGCCGCCCGCGTCCATGCTGTCCCGCCGGCCGCCGCCGCCCGCGCCCCGGGCCGGGGACCCGCGCCCCGCCGCCCCGCTGCTGCTGCTGCTGCTGCTGCTGCTCCCGCGGACGACGGCGGCCCCCGCGGGGCAAGGGCACCCCGAGGCCGCGCCGGGCTGGCTGCTGCCGCAGGCGGCGCGCACGGCGCTGCACTTCTTCAACTTCCGCGCCGGCTCGCCCAGCGCGCTGCGGGTGCTGGGCGCCGTGCAGGAGGGCCGCGCGCGGGTGAGTGTCCCCGCCGGGCCCCGGGCCCCCGGGAGGGCGCGGTGCCCGCCGAGCGGGGCCCCTGGGGCCGTTCAGATGGGTCGCGGGGCGGCGCCCCTGGCCGCAGGTGTGTGTCGGGGGAGCCTGCGGCACAGCCCAGAGAGCAGGCTCGACGGAAGACACCGCAGTTGGTTGTCGTGCAACGCACCAACAACTCCAGAAATCTCTAGCGAGATTTTTTTTTTAAAAAAACGCAAAAATAAAAAAATCTGGGTAGTTTGCTGGACCGCCCCTCCCAAGGGCAGAACACTGTGCTGTGCCGGAGCTGCAGGTGAGGGGCTGGCGGGGGCGTGTCCGCCTGTAGAAGAGCCTCGACCAGGGGTCCTCGAACTTTCTCTGACCCTCAGGCCTTTGAAGGGCGGGACTGTGGTTTAAAAAAAACAAACAAACTATGAACAAATTCACTGCGGACCAGGCAGGATGAGTCGGCTGCTAAGCAAGACTCGCGTCAAAAACACCTGGTGGGAGGCTGTATAAATGCCCTAGGCGGGCCTCATGTGGCCCGCGGGCCATAGTTTGAGGATGAGTTTGAGGATGAGTTTGAGGATGTCTGGTGCAGGCACCTGGTGTCATCTCTGGGAGTCAGGCGGGGAGCTGGCGCAGTTTTCTGTAAGAAGCCATTGGGGATTTTTCCATTGGGTCACTCATTTCAAGGGATTGGCTGGAGGCTTCGCTTTGGGGGCCAGTGGCAAGGTTTTCTTTTCTTCCGTAAACACTGAAAACCAATCTAGCTGGCTCAGACTCATTGTAACCCTCTGGGACCGGATCGAACTGTCCAAGAGGGTTTCTGCCTGGGACTCTTCCTCCGGAGGGGAGACTGGTGGTTTCCAACTGCAAACCCGCCTCACTCTGGGAAACCCAGCTGGTAGCCCAGAAGACCCCCAAGACCCGTATTTGCACGGATATTTCATCAAATAGGGATGAAAACTACTGAAAATCATGAAATCTAACCCCGAAACAAGGGGGGCACCTTCTAGTACCCCCCAATACTCCCCAAACCCACACCCTCAGCCTCAAAGACTTTGGAAATTAAACATAGAGGGGAAATTGGTTGAGATTGAAGGTGCGGCAAGTGGGCGTTTCCGTTAGGCCTGGTGTTAGACATCAAGGGTGGGGACAGCTGCAATCCCAGTCGTGACCCTTCGTAGACAGAATCCTGCAAGGAGTCTGCTCTCCTCACTGAATTATGAAATCAAATGGCAGCCTCTTACTATCATCGCGCCTGTCTGTATATTTAAATATTAATCTATATTACATAGAGATATTTTTTAAAAGGTCCCTCTTTTACCAGCCCAGTAAAGAAGTTAGAGAACAGAGCTGAAAACTTTGCATCCCGGTAGGCGAGAGCTGGGAAGAGGTGTGTGTGTGTGTGTGTGTGTGTGTGTGTGTGTGTGTGTGTGTTTCCTGCATGTGTGGAAGCAGGCCATAAGCTATTGTAAGAAGCAGGGATACCAGCCCCTTCTTCCCCTCCAGCAAGCCCCCTAAGTTAATATGCTCTCCCTCTTGGAATGGGAATAATAAATGTTCAGCCCACCCCGCAGGCCGCTTTAAGTTCCACACAGTGGCAAAGCAAACAAATGTGAGTCGTCAGCTATGTCCTGAGCTGTGCTGCGTGACGGGCAGATCCTGCGCGTGGTGAGCTGGTGTGGAGTCTTCGAGCGCTGTAGTCTCCTTTCGGGGGGGAGGGCGGGGCGTGGAGTCACTCTAAATTGGCGATAGGTTCGGGCGGCGTCTTCCAGGAGGGCCTCTGCGGTTGGGAGCCATCCCGAGTTGGCTGCGGAAGCTTTCAGAGGAGGGAGTCAGGGATTTCTTCAACCACAAGGGCAGCCTCAGCGTCGACCAGTAAAAACCAACTCAAAGGGTGATCCCGGCGACCCCATGCATTCTTCTCACGAGCTGCGAATTGTCAGCGACTGCTCAGTCCACTCCTTCGGGGGAGCGGAGGGGAGAGGCTCAGAGGGACCCCAACATCCTGGTCGATGCACTCCTCTGTAAAGTGAGAGCCGGACTGTGGAACTTGAGGACCCACTAGTGGGTCAGGGAATCCATTGAGCGGGCTGCCGCTTAGTTTTGTACAAATGAAATCATTTGTGATACAGATTAGGGGGTTCGTCGCGGAAGTAAGAGTTAAGTGGTTGCTAAAAATGTTTCCATTGCATACACATGCATTTCTTGCTGTAGGGTCAAGCTAAAACAAAGCTTTTATAGCGGACCCCAATGATGGTTTCCCGCACCATGATGATTCAAGGCGCTCTCAACTTGGCAGTTCCTTGACCGAGTTCTTGGCACTTCCTTGACCGAGTTCTTAGCACAGCCAGAGCCGCTCGTTGTAGAAACACGGTTGCCCTCTAGTGGTGATGTATGAGAACAGCTGCGGTGGGTCCTGCGATGGGGTATTGAGAAGAAAACCAAGGCTGGCTGGCCTTCTGTCTGCCAACTTCAGGGCCAGATCACAAAAAGAACATTTGTGTCCCCTTCCTGACCACACCTGTGGCCATCTCTTGCCTGTCCTTCTCCAACCAATGAGGCCTCAGCTGTCCCATCATCACGTGCCACAGCCTCCGGCTGAGCGCTGGGAGGTCTGGGATGGTGGGAGTGCCAGTAACTAGCTCCCTTGCAGCAGTCAGGGGGTATCTCCACACTCTCCTCTGTGGGACTGGCCCTTATTCCAAGATTAGTCCCCGCTTACCCCTGGACCACCAGTGGTCCTGAGGAGTGTCCCCCTTTGCCACCCCCTCCACCCCTGCCTGCAGAGAATTCAGATCACAGAGTGCACGTCACAGGCAACCCACTGGGAGGCGGGTGCTGTTTAGTGCATGCCCCTTAAGGCGGAAGCTCTGTGACTGGGCAGGAGCAGTTGTTAAAACACTTACCTGAAGTTGGGACATGTTGGGGGCAGGGGTAAAGGGGGGGGGGAATGGGACAGGTGGAGATGGTCATAGCTTCATTAACTTCTATTTAAAGTCTAGAAATGTACATTTAGATTCTGAAATAGAGCCAAGGTCATGAATTGGATTTCACTGTTGTCTTTCTAGCAACAAACCCCACTCATAAAGGACCATCTGTGACTTTCATCTTTCAACGATAGGAATAATCCTCCACTTTTTCTTTTTTCTTGCCTGATCTTATTACTCACTCCTGATTTCAACAGAAGAAATTTTAGAGACTTGGCTTTTCGGTTCTCTCTAAAGTGTTTAACGTGTTTTCGTGGGGATGACATTTTACACCCACTTTCCCCAGTGTACACACTGGTGAATCATGTCATGAGACACTCAGTGCAACTGGGAGCATCCAGTGTTCAGGGGCGCGGGTCTGCAGGTCCTGTGTTGGGGAGTGCTGCAGATGCCCGTGTGGGTCAGGTTGTGGCCCAGCACATCAGCCAGCAGAATACCTACTCTTTTGTTTTGTTTTGTTTGTTTGTTTGTTTTGCGGGGGCATCACTGCCCTCTGGTGGTGGGAGTAGGAGGCCCAGCATTTGCTCCTGTGGAGCCGGGGCTGGAATTGAACCTCCATCCCAATGGGCCGCAGTCCCACGCACAACCACTACGCCACCGGGCTCAGCCAGAACATGTACTCTTATGGAGACGGGCAGCATCTGGGGGTCACTATTCAACCGATGTTGCCATTAACCAGAAAGCACCTTAATTCAAATCACTGCTATTCTCGGAGTCATCTGTCTTTCTGTCCATAAGTGAGAAGTCGTTGTTCAACATTGACAGTAAGTAGGTCATAGGGGGGAAAAAACTAGAGCATGTAAAAGACCACCATGCACATGGAGGAGAAAAGGTCTGTCCAGTGTCCACCTTGGGTACAGCAGACTAAAACGCTGACCACTCCCAAAATCACTGCTAGATTAAGACCAGGGAGGCAGCCGTGGTCTCAATCCATCTCACGGAGGGTCTTTCACACTGACTCTCTGTCTTACCAGACATGGCACCCTTCTTCAAGGCCTAATCTCTTCTGACGGTATGTCCAAAGGACGTGAAGTCTCACTGTTTCTAAGGAGCATTCTGGTTGTCCGTGTGACTCCAGTGCATGAGCCCTTTGCCACATTCCATCCTCAGCGTCCAGTTTTCACATGCCCGTGAGGCAATTGGAAACAGCATGGCTTAGGTCAGGCGCACCTTCCCTCAAAATGACGTCATTGCCCTTTAGTATTTTTAAGAGGTAGTGACATGGCAGGTTTGCCCAGCACAGTATGTTACTTGACTTCTTGACGGCTGTTTCCGTGAGCATGGATTGGGAGACCAAGTCAAATGAAATGCTGGCCTACTTCCTCTTCCCTCTGGTTAGCATGCTGTTGTTTTACTTGTCCAGTTTCAAGGGTTTCTATTAGTTTGGCTTTTATATTGAGTCGCAGCCCACACTGGAGCCTACTTTCTTGGATCTGCATCAGCAAGTGCTTCCAGACCTCTTGGCTCCCAGCAAACCAGGCTGTGTCATGTGTTTATCAAAAGCTGTTACTATGCCTTCCTGCAATCCTGCTGCGCCACTCTCCTTTGTACAGTCCAGCTGCTCCTAGCACTGGCTTAGATAAGCACAGTAGAAGGACACAGCCCTGCTGCACACCTTTCCCAGTCTTGAACCACGTGGGATTCCCTTGATCTGTTTGAATGACTGCCTCTTGGTCTAGAAACAGGTTCTGCATGCGCACTATTATGTTCTGGAATTCCCATTCTTCCCCAGGCTCCCCATAGTTGGTTATGAGCCCCACACAGTGGGCTGCCTAGAACACGTGACCAGGCTACCAGTATTCTCTGCCTTCAGCCAAGATCCATCTTTGTCAGGAATGAGAGCTCTCCATCCACATCTTCTGCTAAATCTGGCACGAATTTCTGGCACTCCCTGTGGATGCAACCACTTCAAAGTTCTCTTCGATAAAATTTTACCTGCATGCTATAATGATGGTATCATTCAAAAAGATAATGTTCACCTCCTCTGGGGTCGTCTTTCTGTGTGGGGAATTTGCACACCTGTGGACATGGCCAGGTAGCAGTTTTCCCAATTGCATGACCTGCATGAGTGAGCAACTTCTGCTTGTCGGACCATTTCCATGGGCAATCTGTCAATTCTCGGAGCCCTGTGTTTTCAGGGCGGCGTGGGCTTCTTCGGTTCTGATGGGTCTGGGTCTTACAGTCCCTCTTGAGATGGTCAACTCTCCCCGGGCCTCTATGGTGCATGTCTCTGCGTCCCTTCCAGCTGCTTAGTCTGCTGCCTTCACCGCTCAGTCTTTTGCCAGGAGAGCGATATGGCAGCTTGTAGCTTGGATTTTTCTTCAAGTTCAAGGACTGGCTTCGTATTTGCAAGGTGAACTCGGCACATCCCAGTGCCCCTGCACCTGCGCTAGGTAGAAGACAATTTCTGAACCTCAGAACAGAGAGACCCACACTGTCTTCCTTCGTATGTACAGCCCCACTGTTCTGCTCAGGGGGCTCTGAAAGGGAGCAGGTGTCTGCGCTGCCCACCCACCGCCACAGCCCCCGGCTGGTCTGTAGACTCAGGTTCTTCTAGCACAGGAGAGAAAAGGCACCCACCGGCCGTGAGGAAAACTTTGGCCCCCTGGCACTTTGTGAAATCAGCTCCCATGGCAGCGGCACACGGATGAGCTAGTGAGTAGGAAGACCGTCACCCATCTTGTGACAGATCGCCCTGGAACCACAATGATTTCTTTCTCTTTTTTTAACCAGTCATGACCTTTTCTGTTTACTTTCCACAGGGGGTGGCACAGCCAACAAGGCAGGCAAGGAGAGGCCACCAGGCCCCATGACCACTGGGTCAGCCCCGCTCACCCTCACCCCATGGGTGGGCAAAGAGAGCAGTGCTCACGGAGCCTGCAGTCCCCCCACACACACCCCTTCCCCCCTACACCCAAAACAGGCCCCCAGGCCTGTCTCCTTTCCCTTGTTTGTCAGAAATAGATCTCCAGGCTGTTCCAGGTGAATGCAAACCGCCCCCCTTTCGGTTAGCGACTAAACCATCTGCACCCCTCGGCATTAGTTAGGGACCCAAATGAAGCCCACTGGGGAAGGTCACTGTTTGAGCCACCAAGAATACCGGGAAATTTCTTTACTGGTGTTGAACTGTAAACAATCAGCCATAAACTGAGTGAGGCACAGAGTGTTAAACACACATGCTCACGCACACCTCCAATGCGTCCCTTAGTCTATCTGTAACAACAATGAGTGACCCTCGAGATGGACGTGCCCGGAAGCAGCCTTGGCTTTCGCCCACTGCTGGTGCCTTCAGGGAAGGGCGTTTCACTGAGCGGGAGGGCCACAGCTGTTGGGGCAGGAACCTGAACAGCTCTCAGCTCCGGGTCACTGCTGGTGGTCAGGGTGCCTCTGGCCAGGAAAACCACCCACTCCAGCTGTGTGCCCCCTGCACGCGAGCCCAAGACTGCCACAGAGTGAGCCCAGGCAGAAGTGATTTCACATCTGTTGTCATTCCCTGTTCCTCTTGTCCCAAATTACCCCAAACACGACCACGCAGGCCAACCCTAATGCACTGCCGTACAGTGTTGGAGGTCAGAATCTGAAATGGGCTTCACGGACTTCACGAAAGATTGTCGTCGAGTGCCTCGGGTTCCCACAGAGCCACCCTGTCTTCAGCCCAGTCCTACTCCCTTCTCACAGCCGTTCTGTTAGAGCCCATTGTGGCAGCCACTGTGTCTGCCCGTCTCCTGGAGGCTGTTTTCACTGCCCGCACGTTTTACCAGGCGTGAGGTCCCCTCCACGATCCGGCGTGGCTTAATAACATCACCCAAGTTCGTGAGAGACAGTCTCCCCAGCCTTATGCTGGAGGAGCCTTCCGGCAGGACTTCTCCCAAGACAGATGTGCTTGTTCTTTGGACAGAACCTGGACCTTGCCCTATTCTTGCCTGCCCGGCTGTAATGCGAAGGCATCGATGCTATTTGGGTAGTCCTTATTCAGGGCCCGCTTTCACAGGCACACAGGATGGCAGGGAAGATACCCTTCATCTTCAAAGTAACGGTGGTAACGATTTCTTTCAGGTGAAGTCATGCCAAACTAGTCCGAAGGAGCTGGAGAGTAATGGTGTCCCAAATGTCCACCTCACACACACACACACACACACACACACACACACACACACAGAGCTCGCTTTTGTTCCGTATGTATTAGTGTATGAGCCGAGTTTTTCAGCACGTGTTTTTATGCAGCTCGCGTGGTAGAATTAGGTGCCTCCGCTGATATTTGGGGAGGCTTATCCTTGAATATAGATGGCACATTCCTTCATAGTCCCGAAGTTCTGCAATTCGCTGCAACAGTCCCACAAGCACTCACGAAACTTGGAGTCAATATTTCAAGTTGTGATGTATACTGGTCAGTCCCAAATCTGAAGGTCGGGCAGAGGCGCACCAAATGCAGGGTCCAGAGCCAGCAGCCAGAAAAGCCCCAAAGTCACAGCAGGTCCTCTTGCTTCCTCCAGGCTCAGCGGGGACACAGAGGTCTGGTGGCACCATCCCTGGTGGCACCATCACCTACCTAGGAGACTAGAGCAGCTAGAGTCACACCAGGCTCTGTGGCGGAATCTTAGAGATGACGTCGGGGAAGCAGAGTGTATCTTGGGTCACGTCTGGCTCTGAACAAGAGTCTTTAGGATGCCAGTAAGGAAGCGAGAAGGTGGCCAGAGTCAATCCCATCTTGTTCCCATTCATTAACAGAAAATGCGCCACCACCCCCCCACTCCACCCCACCCGCCAAAGGGACCCATAACCAGAATTGCAGTGTATCACGTGGGCCATGGGAGTGGACAGCCTGGCTGGCTTTTCCACACTTTACAGCGGTCATGAGAAGCTGGCTTATTCCTTCTGGTGTGTTATTTGATCTCTTGGCTTACATAAGCATTGAGTGGGGAACTGGTAATGGCCTTGCAGATT
>PVJH01014216.1:0-21331 GCA_004026705.1 Nesogale talazaci
AAATGTCAGGTGTTAGCCCCTCCTCGGACACTCTTTTGTAGCTGCTGGGAGGTTATGGAAAGATGTGGAGGGGAGGGGAGGGGGTACTCTAAGGGAGGAGGGAGGAGAGACAGGCCGGCATGGACAGCCAGCTGTGCACTGGGATGGGGGAATAGAATAAAGTGACCAGAAGTCCCGCTTTTTAACAATTTAACAACATCCCATGGCCTTTTAAAATTAAAATAAATGTATTACAATACTATTTTTGAGTTCCATGAAATTTTTGTTGCTCCATATAGACCAAATTTTTAATCAAGAACCCCCACCCCAGTCAATGGTGTCCCGCTTAAAATCTGGTCACTTTAGAATCGGAGTGCCAACGATCCACCCACCTGCAGTCCTGTCCCAGCTCTACCCCTGCTGGCTGGGAAGGCCCTCCTTAGCCTCAGGGTCCTGCTCCTCCCCCACCTCCCTGTCTGTCTCCTCTTGCCCGGTTCCTTCCAGTTCGTTCTGAACCACACTGATAAGAAGAGTGGGTAACACCTGTTTAGGTGCCCTGGTGGTGATGAGGTGCCGTGGGCAGCTCCCAGGGAGAAAGACGAGACTGTCAACTGTCAACGAGACTGTGTAGAATGACATCCTCGGAAGCCCACAGGGGTCGCCGTCCCCTGGCCTGTAGGGTCTCTGTGAGTGGGAGCAACTCTAGGCAGCCCTCCTGAACTGCTTCCAAGTACAGTGATCCGAATACATCGAACCCTCCCGACTCCTTGATGAGGTAGGTGCTGTGATCACCCTCAGGTTCCAGACACAGGACCGGAGGCACTGTGTCCAGGCCAGACTCCGTAAGAGGAGACATGGACACGTAGGCTGCTCTGACACCAGGTGGAACTGTCCAGGGAGCAGAGGGCAAGAAACGATTCCTTCTGAGCAACTGCGTGTGTGCGCAGGAAATGGCATTTGAGCAAAGCCTGCGAGGACGAAATGGAAGCTTCCAGTGTGCAGCACAAGGGTGTTGCAGGAAGGGAGAGCCACTCCTGCCAAGTCACAGAGATGGGTGGTGTATGTGAGGAGCGGTGAGGAGCGGGTGCTTGGGGAACCCTGGGGGTGCGGTGGGAATCATGCCGAGGAGGCTGAAGCAGGAGCTCCCCTGCTTTCTCCTCTTGGGGTCTAAGTCCCGAGAAGCAGCTCCAGTCCTGGAGGAGAACTGATGTCTGAGAGGGGCGGCTCTACTTCTGGGTTGGGCAAAGGACAGTGAGGCCTGGGGAACCTCAGGCTGGTGTCTCAGAGTCAGTCCTTAGGGGGGAAGCCCTTCGGAAGGTCCAAGAACGGCCTTTGGTCATTAGAAAGATCGAGGATGCCCTTCTAAGTTGGTCAACTCGGGTCTTTACCAATCTCAGGTTCACGCATTGATGGGCTGCCTTCCTAAGCTGAAGAGAGCTCTTTGACCACCCCGTGTCTGCATCTCCAACCACCCTCACGCCCATCCCCAAATCCATCGGTCAGCGTGTCTCTGGAGCAGATGGTGTCCACGGTCCTGCCTGTATCCTATCCCACCCCCGGCAGTCTCTGTATGAAAGTGCCCACACCGCGAGCAGCTTCCGGCTCTTAGCATCTGCATCTCCGTTTCTCTGCCTGGCACCGCAGGTGCTGGCTCAGACTTCATGGAGAGCAGCTCAGAAATGCCAGGGCTGTAAATGTCCCCGGGAAACCCCCACCCCACAGCCCAGCTTGCGTGGCACTGGGTGGGCAGCTCTGCGGCACCTCCCACACACCCCTCGGGAGGGTCCTGTCCCCGTGCACAGCCCTCGGGGACTTTTGGCCACTTCCTGTCACCTTCTCCCACTCCCTCACTCCCACCTGCTGAGGTCATGGCCTCCCCAAACAAACCACCCACCCTCATCATCCACCCCGTCTCCCTCCCATTCATTTGTCCCTGTCTGTGTGTCCACCCATAGCACTCGAGCCTGTGCTGGAGACCAGGGTGGCAGAGGTAGAGTGGAGGTAGTCGGTCCCAGAGCACCCAGAAACCTGTGTCGCTGGACATGGGTCCCCGTGGGGGTGCTGCAGTCTCTCCTCCCCATTTGGTTTTCTCCTACCAGGTGAGCAGGGACAGGCCTCCGCACTCTTGCTTCCCTTCTCCAGCATCTTCCAAGAAGCTCCCAGCAGCAGCAGCCTGGGCCTTCTCCTCGGGAAGGAAGGAAGGAAAGAAGGAAGAACAATAGCTAACGCTTGTATAGCCTGTGGGTCAGGTGCTTGGCACACATGCAACTCATCCGTCTTTTCAGCAGCCTGGGAGGTACCTGTCATAGGAACCCCGTTTTACAGATGGGGAAACCGAAGTCCAGAACGCCTGGCTCATGAGAGGCAGGGCTGAGATTTGAACTCAGGCGGTCTGACTACAGATGACGGGGGTGGAACTCTGCACTTTCCTGTTGCAGGAAGGAAGAAGGCAGAAGGGGAGTCAGCCGGTGGGGAGGAGAACACAGAGCAGCCAGGAAAAAAAGCCTGTGTGCAAGCTGCCACACCAGGGGGCTTCTGATGGGCATGCAGACCCCCCTCCTCCCCGCCAAAGTGCATGCTTAGTCAGTGCACAGGGATGCACAAAAAAAATGCACACTCATACGCACACACATGTATTCAAACACACACACATGCGTGTGTGTGTGCACACATGCCTGAACATGGGAGCCAGTGTTCCCTGTGCCCGCGTAGTCACCCATACTGGGTGGTTGGCACCCAGGCACCTTGCCCCCGCCCCCTCCCCCATGACACCTACAGATACAGATGGTGGCCAGTTCTCTAAGTCCTTGCTTAAAGAAAACTTGTGACTGTATTAAAAATGTAGGACACATCGGCCCAATAATTAAAGTGAGGAGCGAGGCAGTGGGACTTCTCTGCTCTCTCGGGGCCGCCTGTGCCGGGCTGCGCTCAGCGTGGTTTCGTCCTATATATTTGAGGAAGAGGCACTTTATTACAGTAATTTATCACCCCCATAAATGTGGCTCCTCTGTAACGTGGAATAATTTGGGAAGAAATATGTTTTAGAAATTAAAAATGCAGTCGGCATGCACCCCGTCAGGTCTGCAGGGAGGCATTGCTGGGACTCGGGTAACTGCCCGTGTAGCTCTAATACCTACAACTTCCATTATTTAAAGTGTGATTATATTTTTCCTGCTTGGAGCTTTGTCAGCTATAAATAAAAGATAAGGGTGAATTGTTGCGGGGCCAAGTAAGCACTTCCATTATTGGTACTTAAGGGGACTTGGGGATGGAGGGAATGAGCAGGGGGTGGGGAAGGAAGGGGCGGCCAACTGGGGGGTACTGGCCGAGCTTAGAAGCTGAGCTGTTGGCCCGGGTGGGCCCCGGCATTTTCCTACTTGAACTTCGTTTGGCTCCTGAATGACCCGCCCCTGTGCATCGTAGCTCAATTGCCTGCAGCCGCCCTGAACCTCAGAGAAAACCCGCTCACCACGGACCACAGTGAAAACCGCCCATGAAGTTTGTTACCCAGAGAATCTTCCTACCCACCTGGCATGGCTACCCTCCCCCCTCCCCAGGGCTCCACCATTATTGGACACCCAGGGGGCAGGGCCCCGTAAAAGAAAGGGATTCCTACATTTGGGAATCTTTGTTATCAAAGTCAGCCCGGAGAGGTGTCTGGGGGAGAGAGAGCGGGAGTTGGAGGGGAATGGGGACTCTCTAGCCACCCAAAGTAGGTCGTTGGCTTCTGAAGCTGAGGGCTAGTCCAATTAGACAGAGAACAACTGGGAAGGAAGAAATCTTGCAGAACAATCAGATCTGAAAACAAATTTGTTTTTGTCCAAAGCAGAGAGGGATGAAGGAGAAGGAAAAGGCAACGGTCCTCCACTCGCCCTGCTCCCCAGGTCTGCACATCTCTCGCAACGTGGAAGGAAAGCTTGGCTTGCCTTGGTCAGTTCGTAGATGGGGAACCACACTCAGGGGTCTCCCTCTCTGACCCCCCATCTGCTCCTGTAAAGACCAAAAGCCTCAGAAACCCACAGGGGCAGTTCTACTCTGTCCTGGAGGGTCACTCTCAGTCAGGATCTTGTCAACAGCAGTGGGTTGTTTTCATTTTTGATGAAGGTCTGGAGGAGAAGGTCTGGGAATACCTCTCCTGAGATGCAGAAGGGTGAAGGTCAGGGAAAGGGACAGGTCTGATCAGAGCACACAGCGGCAAATGAAGGAGACAGTGGAGCCACATCCTGGCTCACCAAGCCCCGAGGACAATATTCTTGCTCAGAGCAGCCAATGCACAGAGAGGACCAGAGGGCTGGCCCCATCATGAGGCTTAACGTCCCTCACTGACCCATAGTGGTACAGGGGACAACGCTGGAGATACGGGGTGGGAATTGTGCCTATCTGTCCCCACCACAGCCAGGCAAAACGTTGAGGGCATGCAACAGAGCAGCCAGGGGAGGACAGCAATGAAGTCCTTGGGGGATACCAAAACTAAACTTTGGGGCCAGGGCGTGGCACCCCATCAGACACACTGAAAGCACCTCTAAAGATAACAAACAGCCCTTCACCTATTTAAAGGCACTTTTTATTTGGTTGGTTTCTGTTGTTTTGCTTTGCTATGTCTTGTTTTGGGGTTTACTGTTATCTCTGCATGTCTATCTGGGTAAGACAGTGGGATAAACAATTTGGGGAGAAAACAATGGGATTGATGATTCTGAGGGTACACAGAAGAGGGGGAGGTGGAGGAAAGGAAGTGGGTTTTAACAAACTCGGACTGGAGAACAACAAGTGATCTAAAATCAATGGTGAGGAGGCGGTAGAATGCCTGGTAAGGCTTGATCAAGAGCAATGTAACTGAGAGGAATTACGGACCCCCGAATGAAGGCCCAACATGATAGTGGGGCAAGAGGAGAGAAGAAGGAAATAGAGGAAAGAACTAGGAGGCAAAGGGCTTTTATAGAGGTCTAAATACAGGCATGTACACATATAAATATATTCATATATAATAATAGGGAAATAGATCTATGTGTATATATATATATGTTTGTAGGTTTAATATTAAAGTAGCAGACAAACGTCGTGCTTCTACTGAAGTACTCCCTAAACACAAAAGCACTTTGTTCTAACAATCCAGCATTTCATGATGCTCACCTTCCCTGACATGATCACTGAAGACACAATGAATGCATAAGCAAATGTGGTGAAAAAAACTGATGGTGCCCAGTTATCAAAAGATATAGCATCTGAAGTCTTAAAGGTTTGAAGATCAACAAGCAACCTTCTAGCTGAGGAGCAACAAAGCCCACAAGGAAGAAGCATATTAGCTTGTGTAATCATGAGGTATGGATGGAATCAGGTATCAGGCATCAAAAACACACACACACAAAAATGGTATCATTGTGAATGAGGGGGAGTGTGGAGTGGAGACCTAAAGCCCATCTGTTGAGACCATTGTACATCCTCTTACATAAGGGTCACAAGGAAGAGACAAGCCAGTCAGGGTGCAGTGTAGCACCGATGAAACATACAACTTTCCTCTAGTTCTTAAATGCTACCCCTTCACACCCAACAATCACGATCCCAATTCTACCTTACAAATCTGCCTAGACCAGAGCATGTACATGGGTACAGATAAAAGCTGGAAACACAGGGAATTCTGGACAAATAAACCCTTCAGGATCAATCATGAGAACAGCAATACCAGGAGGGGAAAGGGAAGGTGGGGGCTGAAGAGAGGGACTGTTCACAATGATCTACATATAACTCCTTCTCAAGGGGATGAACAACAGAAAAGTTGGTGAAGGAAGACATCAGTCAGTGTAAGACATGAAAAAAATTAACAATTTAGAAATTATCAAGGGTTTGTGAGGGAGGAAAAGGTAGGGGGAGAGAGGAAAACAACGAAGAGCTGATACCAAGGGCTCAAGTAGAAAGCAGATGTTTTGAGAATGATGATGGCAAGACATGTACAAAGGTGCTTGACACAATGGATGGATGGATTGTGATAAGAGCTGTACCAACCCCCAATAAAATGATTTTTAAAAAAAGGTTCTAGGTTCAAGTCCACCAGAGGCGACTTGGAGGAAAGGCTTGATGATCCATTTCCCCCAAATCAGCCACTGTAAACCCTCTGTAGCATGGGACTCCTTTGATCCAACTGGGGTCATCATGAGTCAGAATCAACATTATCTTGACTTATAATTAAGCATCCTAACAACATCACACATAGACTATAAATACACTTGTGTACTGTATACACATCTTGTCCTTTGTAGACTAAAAAATCATATTTTTTTTGCCTCTTCAGAACACTTCTCCACCATGGTGGCTGTTGTCACCCGGTCGAGAATGCAAGGTCCCAGTCTCTACAGGAGAGTCCCCCCAAAGTGCCGAACGGCCACTGATAGGGAACCCAGGGCCTGTCTTTTCTAGTCACTTGACTTCTTCTACTTTAATGAAGCTAGCCAAGTCCTAACAGAATTTCACGGACTTTGACTTGACTGATTGCCTCAATTAATCCTAAATAGTTTTTTTTTAAAAGACTTGTATTTGATTTGTTCATCCGTGGAGCCTGAAAATTCAACTTGTTTTCACTTCTACTTGAGTTAGAAAGAGATTGCACACTGTAGCTGTTTGCTTTGGGCCAGTTCTTTAGAGGGACTTGTTCGAACAAGTCAATGACCCTCCACGACCCAAATCCTTTCTGACCGTCTCCGTCTCAGGCTCTTGATGAAACGTTCTCATGAAATGGACTGGTTTTTGTTGAAGGCCTGGGAAGTTCCAACAGTAAGTCTCCCAGTTGGAAATGGGTCAGCAAAAGAAAGGCTGAAATAAGATAAATACAAAAGACAAGAAGTAGGAGAGAGAGGGCAAGACAAATGATAAAACCCACATTCAAATGTTCACCTGTGTCTTGACGTGACTCATCTTCTGGAGTCACAGGAGTTAGGGAGGACATTGTCTACTCCCAAACCTGTTTGTGAGCCTGGGTGTCCTGGATATGGGATTCGGATAGTTACTCTGAGAGGGATGATCTCACTGGCATGCGACTAGATTATTTTTTCCAATGATTTTATTGGGGGCTCTTACGGCTCTAATAACATTCCATACATGATTTGTATCAAGCTTATTTGTACACACGTTGCTATCTTCATTTCCAAAATATTTTCTACTTGAGCCCTTGGTATAAGCTCCTCTTACCCCCTCCTTTTTTTAAAATAAGTTACTTTATTGGGGGCTCATACAACTCCCATCACAATCCATGCATACATCAATTGCACGCAGGTCACATTTACACACTTGTTGCCATCATCGCTCTTGAAACATTCTCTCTCCACTTAGACCCCCAATACCAGCTCCCCATATTTCCCCTCCCTCCTCATTCCCCTCCCCCATGAACCCGTAATAATTTACAAATTGTTATTACTCTTTCATATCGTACACTGTCTGATGTATCCCTTCATCCACTTTCCTGTTGTCTGTACTCCAGAGAGGAGGTTATATGTAGATCCCTGCAATTGGTTCCCCCTTTCTAGTCCACCACCTCCACCTTCCTGGTATCACCACTCCCACCTTTGGTCCTGAAGGGATCATCTGTCCTGAATTCCCCATGTTTCCGGCTCCAGTGCTCATCCCCTGGTCTAGCTGGATGTGTGAGGTAGAACTGGGATCATGATAGTGGGTGGGAGGAAGCACTTGAGAACTAGAGGAAAGTTGCATAAGACTTTAAGTACAGTATTTGTAGGTAACCTGTTGACTGGATCCCTTCCAGTGTGGTGGGAAGGTGGGTTTTTAATTGGTGTCTTTTCTACCCTTCTGGCTACTGCCTAACATGTGTGTGTATCTAGTCATGCTGAGATTGATCTGGTGTATAATGCTTCATCTACATCCAGCCAAACACCATGACTGACTGTCTGGAAGTAACTCAGAGGCCAGGAGAGCAGCTGCAGAGTCTTCTAAGATAGTGGGAGTACCAGCCGGATCTGGTGGTTGAATTTGGGTAATTTTCGGACCCAGCCGTCTCATTTCAAAAATGGACCCCAAGGGAGGCTCAATGCCAATGCCAAAGTAGCTGTTCAAAGGTATATACATCGCAATAGCGAAATAAAAAGCGGTGCATGCATTGTATATCTCTCCAATGGAATTGGAGGGAGCGGTTAGAATTAAGTCAAGTCCTATTCAGTGACATGATAAAAACAAATCAAACTCATTGCCTATCGAGTGGCTGCTGAGTCGACGGGACCTTGCAGGATCGGATTGGGTAGAACTGCCCTATGAGTCTTTGAGACTGTCACTGCTCTTTTTCCTTTCCCCGAAACCATTTTATTGGGAATTAATACAGATATCATATCCTTCCATAGCTCAGCCATGCCAAGCAGGATGGTACAATTGCTACCACGAACAGCTTCAAAACATTCTCTTCCTTCTTGAATTCTTTGATATCAGCTCCCCTTTACTGTCCTCCCCACCCCCACCCTCTCACCCAGGAACTTTTATTCTATTTGCTGTTTCTATAGATTCATCAATGCGGGGTTTCATATCCAGAAAAACATAACAAAAATTTGAAAGGAGTACCCCCAGTGACAAAATGCATCAGAAATACCTCCCATGTGTGTGTGTGTGTGTGTGTGTGTGTGTGTGAAAGAGAGAGAGAGAGAAACATTAAACCAGATCTGTCCCAATGGAGACTGTCACTCTTAATGGAAGTAGCAAGACTCATCTTTCTCCCCAGAAGCAGATGGTCGTCTTGAACTACGGGCCTTGCCACAGGAATTTAACACGTAACCACCAGGCCTCCCATGACATGAAAAGACACCCATGATATATGTCATGAAAGACGGGCTGTCATAATAATTATAGCTAATATGTATGAGACGGTGGTTACTAAATGCTGGCTCTGGGTTTCGGTGCTTTACATAAGCCACCCACTTGACCATCTCGACAAACGTGAGGTTTGCTACAGATGGGAAAAGGGAAGCATTGGAGCGGGGGCTGAGCGATGTGCCCAGGCCACACCTCTGGTGAACACGAGGTTTGGGATTGGAAAGTGAACCGTCTGACTGCAGGACGCGTGCTCGTTTCTTTGTTAGTGGCTGTGACTCGCACCCACGTGCCAGGCACGTGTTCAGGTTCGGAGAAGCCGGCAAAAGAGGTGCTGCTCATCTGTTGCATGGGGGCCGGTGTCGGAGACCAAATGTGTCAAGAATGAATACTTCCTAGCGGAGTCCGTGCGTGCCGGACAGTGCCAGAACAGTGTCAGAACAGTGCAGGGGCAGGGTCCCCGGGTCGTGCCGAGCATGGTCAACTCTGTTCCCACTTTCCTAATCATTCCCCGACAACTGCACCTTCCTCGCCAGTCCCTCCTCTCTCCCTTCAGGTGCCCGAGAAAGGAGAAAAGAAAGAAGGAGACATTCAGAACCATTCTTGGTAGTTGTTGTCAAGAAAGAAAATCAGGCAGAAGGGTTTCCCTGTTGACTTTACATCAACCGAGGCCAAGAGTGACTCCATCACACGCCAAAGGTCACCCCGCTGCTGTGTGGGAGCCCGAGGTTCAATGCCCCACAGCACACACCACATCACCACGCATAGCTTGGACTGTCCTCTGCCTCAACCTGCCCTCCCCCCTTCTGGCCATGCCCTGGCCTCCAGTCTTCCAAACCACACTCCCCTGAAAGCGCCCCCCGCCCCACGTGTCGTCATGGCCTTCCTCCTGGCTCTGTGTGAAGCAGAATTAGAACTTGCCCAGGGTGGTGGCTGCCGAGGAGAAGTGACTTTCCACTTCTAAGAATCGACTTTGACAATCAGATAGGGCAAGGGACTGAGTCACTAGCAGGGACTCCTCTATCGGGGACTGACATCGTCTGAGGGTGGCAGGGAGTGTGTGTTGGGGGTGGTGGTTGGAGAGGGGGGGGGTGTTGAGGGCTCCAGTCCCACTTTCTCCCTGGCAGCCTGGGCCCTTTGATACTGTTCCTGTCTCACTGATGGGGACGAGGACAAGCAGGCCAGCTGGGGCAGGCTAAATTGAGGCCGTAGAATGTCAGAACCTTGAGGATCCCAAGTCTTGTTTTTCTGGGGAGGACCCTGAGATGAAAGGTCACCAGACTTGCCCAGGGTCACACAGCCAGCTGCAGGCACTGTTGTAACTGAAGCCCAGGCCTCTCCCAGAGTCACCACATGCCTCCCAAATGTACATCCTCTTCTCAAGACACCCCAGTGCCGCCAGGGGACACTGAGCTCAGGCTAGCACTCAGCTGGAGTGGAGGAGGGGTGGCAGGCAGAGTTGAGGACACAGCTCTGTGTCTTACTGGAGCTGGACAACTGGCTTCCCATTGTGCCCCTGACTATGGCCTCGAGCCATGGCTTTAAGTGGATTTCAGCTCATGGTGACCTCCCATGTTAGAGTAGACTTGGTCCAGTCATTCTCCTTTCTTGCCTGCAGTCTTCATGAAGCGCTCAGCTGCTGGCCAAAAGGTTGGTGGTTCAGATCTACCCAGAGGCATCTGGGAAGACAAGTCAGTGACAAGTTTCCCAAAGGTCATGTCCTTGAACCCCTGAGGAAGCGACCCTTCACACGGGACCTCCATAAGTCTGAATCCACTTGGTCTCTGCGAGCAGCCGTGAGGACGGAGTAATGGGTCAAAGAGGCATCAAGACTGGTTTGGGCATGGATGACAGCACTGTGACATACCCCAGCCCGTGACACATGAGACCTTTATGGAAGAGGTAGACTTTAGGGGGGGAGACGCTCTCTTTGGTTAAAGAAAAAACTCACCACAGAGAAAAGCTGGCCCTCCGCCTGCCTCTCTCTGGATGCGACTGTGTGATGACATGACCCCAGGCCCCACAGCAGCTCTCTAAAGCATGAGGGGACTGGGCACCTGTGTTTTTCAGCTTTTATGCCTTCCTTATAGGGTGGTGCAGGCCCGCAGGGTGACTGAGGTTCAGCTAGCCTAGGCTCGGCTGGGTTGGGTGAAGTGGTCTGGCAGGCTGGGGTCTAGGTTGTTCCATGTGTCCTTTTTGGGACCAGGCTGAAGGGGTCACAGCAACCGAGGGTGCAGACCATAGGCCCTGGGTCACTCTGGCAGAGAGGGTCAAGATACACACTTACCCCAGCGACGGCCAAGGGATATTTACTGACCAACCCTCTAGCCCAGAGGTTCTCAACCTTCCTAATGCTGTAACCCTTCCATACAGTTCCTTGTTTGTGGTGCTCCCCCAACCATAAAATTATTTTCATTGCTATTTTGTAACTGTCACTTTGCTACCATTATGAATCGGGTGACCCCTGTGAAAGGGTTGTTTGACCCCCAGAGGGGTTATGACCCACAGATTGAGAACCGCTGCTCTAGCCTCACGAGCCCTGCCTTGCAGTGGTCACTCAGCGGGCAGCCAAGGAGAAGGCTAGCAATCCCCCCCCAGATCACCAGGCCTGTGCCAGTCAGGAGGCCTATCCCTTGGGATCATTGTAAATCCAGACCTCTTTGAGGGTACCCCCTCCACTAACTCTGACCTTTCAGAGAGCCACGGGCATTGCTAAACCCAGCAGGGCCCCGCCTGCCCTCTCTTCCCTCATCCCGGGAGAGCTGAAATCCCACCGTCCAAGTCTACAGCCTGGCCCTCACTGGTGCCCATAGTTTGCAATCGGCTGGTAATGTAGATGTGGGTTCAGTAAAGAACCCAAGGAAGAGAGGCCTGGTGGTCTGAGTCTTCAGAGTCACAGCCCTGAAGGCCCTGCAGGGCAGTTCTGCTCTGTCCCATGGGGTCGTCATGCGCCAGCCTCCAACTTGACAGTGAAGAGCCTTTCTGAGGGAAGTCCACTGCAGAGAGGTTCCCCCCACTGGCGGCTGAGGGATGGCCAGTGACTGGGACTGGGCCCAAGGAAGGCCTGGGGGCTCATGAAAGGAGATGAATTCACGAGAACATATATATGGCTTCTGGCTTAGGGAAAGGAGGAGAAGTGTGATTTGGGGTGCTGGCTGCTTCTTCCACCGTCCTGCTGACGTCTACGCAGCAGCCAGAGAAGAAACCGTACGTGTGTGATTGCGTGTGTATGTGTGGTTATTTGTGTGTCTGAACTTCAAAAGCAGCATCCTCGACTTCTGTGTCCCCTTAGAACTTCGACACCCCCCACTGTGGTAAGCTCCTGACCGAGCATAAAACCTTTTCTCAGAGACCACAGGGCTACCTTGGCCTCGAAAGCTAGGCCATCAGTCGGGGGCTGAGACTGGGTGAGGCAAATCTTAGAACTGCCTCTGGCAGAGACGGGTGCAGTGAAAGCCGCAGCCAGCGGCTGGCAGAGCCTGGAAGGGACTGTGCCCCAGCCACGTACCCACAGTAGCAACGCAGGCTGATACATGAGCACCTGCAAGACTTCACATGGTGGCCACTGGAAAGCTTTCCTGGGGATTTGTGATAGACTAGAGTTTACAGACAAGGAGGTGGGTCAGTGGTTGGGGGGGGGGGGGGGGGGGGGGGGGAGGGGAGTGGATAGGATCATTCTGCCCCTATCGGCAGGTGAGGTTGGGCGCTTCTAAGCCTGGTTCCCAAGTTCAGCACCCCCCTCTGCTGTGCCTCCAGTTCCCCAGGGGCCAGCCCCAGCCCAAAGAAGTGTGGCAGTGAAGAGGTTTGCTCCATAGAAGGGGAAAGAATAAAAGCCACTGCTACACCCATTGTCATCAAATGCTTTCTTACTCATAAGACCCCCATGGGGCAGACTGGAACTGCCCCATAGGGTTCCCAAAGCTGTAACCTCTATGGAGGCAGACTGTCTCAGCTTTCTTTCACAAAGCAGTTTGTAGATTAGAACTGCTACCCTTTCTAAAAGCCAGGCACGTGACCATTACATGCCCAGAGGTCCATTAACAGCAACAAGAATCAAGAGGTATCAACAATTAGGTCTGTCCGTGGGATGGGGTTGGGGGTGAGTTGGTCAAAGAAGACCCCAGGGGCAGTATTTCCCTGACCTACTGTCTGATTGCTGCCACCAATTTCAGGTCTATATTTGGGGACAATGGCAGGTCTGCAGGGCACTCACGCAGGCCGACTCCGAGGCTCAGTGGACACAGAGGATGACCGGTGTGAGGTTTGAAGACTAAGTTCAAGCATCAAGTGTGGGATCCAAATTCAGCATGTGTGTGTGTGTGTGTGTGTGTGTGTGTGTGTGCACACGCGCACCCCAAGAAATGGATCTAGCTGGGCATGCCCACAAAGGGGCCCTAGGACCACACTGGTAGGGGCAGATGGGGGTGGTAGGAGAAGGATGTCAAGAGGTAGCCAAGTAAGGACCCGAGGAACTTCCAGGATTTCAGAAGGGCTCAAATGCAACCCATGGGCCTGCAGCTGAAGTAACACCTGTGGTCAGAGGTGTGGCGGCCCATGTGGTTCACAGTTCTTCATTTGCATTCAGGAGCTGGTCACCCAGCAAGAGCTGGGAGCTGGGTGCAAAGGGCCTTTCCCCATTGGGCCAGTCCCTCAGGGCCCTGGTCTGTATGGGCACTGGGGTAAGTGGGGTGAGGGTGGTGCTGCCGGCAGCCTGAACTGAAACTTCCGCATGCTGTGATGTGTGAAGGTTGTCTTTTCCATCTCCACCCCAGGCATGGTTCTGGCGGCCTGCTTTCCTATTGCCCCTGCCCACTCTCTCAGCTCCCGTCCTCTGCCGGGTCGCCAGGAGATCCCGGGCCTTGCACGGCACCTCTTCCCCCTTGCTCAGCAACTTCTCTCAGAGTTGTTTCGGGGGGCCTGCACAGAAGGTTCCAGCAGGTTACGGAGTCTTCGTGGAGGCACCAGGCATGCAGCTGAGCTCAGAGGAGCCGCGTGGGCCTCACCTATTCATTTCAAAACTGTAGAGATACTATTTAAAACTGTGGCATTGGGTGGGGGAGACCTGGAGATCAAGAAAGCGCCACGGGATGGTGTTAACGTGCAGCCCTTGGGGGAAAAATATGGGAGCGTTGTCGCAAGGCCCTGAAAAGAACGTGGAGGTAGTTGTTTGCTACATCTTGTGTCTGTCTACTGCAGTGTTTAGTGTAATACCGATCGTAGTCTATGAAGTACTTCTGGATTTAAAACTCTATCTATCTAGGGAGACACCACTCAAAACTCGATGCCATCTAGCTGGTGTGACTCATCAGTAGTCACTCTCTATGGGAGGAGAAGCCTCCTTTTTCTCTTACAAAGCGGCTGGTGGTTTTGAACCGCAGAATGTGTAAACCGCTGCACCACCGGGCCGCCCTCCACCCGCTAGGTAGGTAGAGAGTCTCTAATTCACATTCCAGTCTCCCCACAATTGTGACCTAGGACTTATGGCTCCCATTTTAGAGATGAAGAAACTGAGGCTCACCGCGGCGACGCCTCCAGAGACGCTGCCGGGGATCGGCAGAGCTGGAATTCAAGCCGAAGTCTGCCCAGGTCAGAGCTCTTCACCCCTCATCTGAGACCCTGGAGGGGGCCCTCCTCCCCCGCCCCCCTTCTCCACACCTCCCTGCCATTCTCTGCTTACCTCAGTCTCCAGTACAACGTGTGGGCAAGAACAGACACATGTAATCTTTACTTCACTTTAATTAAAATATATTCTAGTGTATTTTTTTTTCCTGCGGTGTAACTCACTTTGATGGGAACCCATTGGATTTTAATGGGAAACCTATTAAAGGAACATATTGTGATCCTTAATGAAGCCGGGCTGCGATTACGTGGAGAACCACCTACAGGTAATTAGACGCCCTCCAGGCCATTTGGGAATAAGGTGAAATGAACTTCGGTTTGTTTAAGACAATTAGTGCAGACAATGATCTGGGAACAAATTAAATGGCCCTTGATTAGGAGCAGCTGTGCAGGTGGCGTTCTCAGGAAAATGGGACAAGCGAGTGGGGCCTTTAAGAAACCGCGATGATTAGCACTGATCTGTTGAGATTGGCAGCTGGCACTTCCGCCAGCCGGTGGTTTTGATCAGGCAGCTCCACCTCGCCCCTTGCTCTCCCCGCTGCCCTCTCTCATGGACACCTGCTCCTGCGGAGTCTGCGGGGACGCCAAAGGGGCCCCCTCTCCTGTCCTCTGGCAGCACAGGGGCGCAACCCCCTCTCCCCCCACTTCCCCCACCCTTACAGGAGGATGCTTCCATTTTGATCGTTCCTGAAAGGCTGGTTCACCCCACCCTGGCAAGATGGAGAGCCTCTCTGGGGTGGGTGATGCTGTGCTATTAAGAAGGCCTGTTTCTGTAGCTGCAGCACGAGGGGACACTGTCCTCTTCACAGGAGGCATTTCTCCAGTGTGAGGATGGGCTAGCTCATGTTGGAGTACTGGGCACCTCCCCAGCGGGAGGAAGGCTGGGTAGTGCATGGGGTGACCTGGCGCATGATGCTCCCTGCTTATGCTTGTTGGGTGCCTTTGGATCTGGTTCAACCCGTAGCGACTTTGTTCACAGAAGAATGGATCGCCCTCACAACTGTCCCTATGCCTGAGCCCAGTGTCAATCCATCTCCTTGAAGGCCTTCCTCTTGGTCACTGCCCCTCTGCTTTACCAAACAGGATGTCTCTCTCGGGGGACGGGTCTCTCCTCATGATGCAGGTAAGATGAGATCTCGACGTCCTCGCCTCTAAGGAGCACTCGGGCAGCATGTCTTCCAAAAGAGATTTTGCATTATGCTCATGGGCCTGAAGGAGGCGCCTTGTCCATGCAGGGAAGGCACCTCTTGGCTGGGAGAATGAGGAGGCTTCTGGGAGTCCTGGGAGAAATCAACAAGGAGGCATTCCTTTTTCTAAAAAGTCATTTTATTGGAGGCTCTTATAGCTCTTATCACAATCCATCCATCCATCCATTGTGTCAAGCACATTTGAACATATGATGCCATCATCATTTTCAAAACACTTCCCGTCTACTTGAGCCCTTGGTATCAGCTCATTTCACTGCCCTCTCCCTCCCCCTCCCCCTTCCCCTTCTCATATGGCTACTGTCATGGTTGGTCCTGAGGGGGTTTTCTGTCTTGAATTTCCTGTGTCTTCAGCTCTTATCTGTACCAGTGTACATGCTGTGGTCTAGCCAAATTCATAAGGTAGAATGAAATTAATGCCAATGGATTGTAAGTGTCAAAATGGGAAACAGTGATTTGTATAATTAGCTATAATAAATATTAAAAAGAATTAAAAATAATGGGGGGGCATTAAAGAATTAATTGGTATGTTTCATCGGTACTATACTGCACCCTGACTGGCTCGTCTCTTGTGACCTTGTGACCCTTATGTAAGGGGATGTCTAATTGTCTATAGATGGGTTTTGAGTCTCCACTCCACACTACCCTTAATTCACATTGATACGATTTTTTTTGTTCTAGGTTTTTGATGCCTGATACCTGATCTCATCGATACCTCATGATCACACAGGCTGGTGTGCTTCTTCCATATGGGCTTGGTTGCTTCTCAGCTAAATGGCCACTTGCTTATCTTTAAGTCTTTAAGGCCTCAGATGCTATCTCTTTTGATAGCCAGGCACCATCAACTTTCTTCACCACATTTACTTATGCATCCATTTTGTCTGCAGCAATCGTGTCAAGGAAGGTACGCACCACAGAAGGCCGGATTATTCGACTAAAATGTTCTTGCACTGAAGGAGTCCTTGAGTGGAGGACAAATGTCTGTCTGCTGCTTTAATACTTAACAAATAAATATATGTACATAGATCCATTTCCTTTTCACTATGTATAAATAGCCTGCATTTAGATCTCTATAAGTGTCTTTTGCCGAGAGGCATTTCTGTATTGATGAGAATAGTATGTCCACTTCACATGTGTGCATGCAAACACGCTAATAGGTATGAAAGCTGCTGCAGGGGTTGCACTCAGCTTATCATGCAGCATGGACAGGAATATGATTTTCCTAAAAGGATAGGTGAGTCTATACTGGCAGGGAAGAGGTCGACACCAGTAGACAGGGATGCTTCAGCACTGATATAGACATGGATTCTACACTGTCTAGAATGTGTGTTTCTACAGATGGGCATGTCTACACTAGCCAGGAATGCTGCTTCTGTGCAGGCAGGGGTAAATCCTCAACAGTAATGGTGCTTTTGCTCTGACGTTGATGGGCCTTTGTTCGTGGGGTGGGATGAATGCTTCTCCTCTGACCTCCAACATATGTCAACTTTTGAGCAATAAAACGAGAGGGCTTCTTGTCTTCAGTCACAGGCGGTTCTCTGCGTATTGGGCCTCTCATCTCACAAAGAATAGCTGTTCTGCCCATCGATGGTGGAGGCAGCCACACTGCCGGTGAGCGCGATAGGGTGAGGTGATGGAAAAAGCAAACAAGACCTCTAGAGGCCTACCTTCCCAGAGGGGCAACTAGGAAGGAATGAGCCCAGTGGAACCCAGCTCAGAGCCCAGAGTGGATTCCAGCAAAAGCATGGAGGCCAGAGAGGGTGACTGCCAGGATCGTCCACCAACACCCAACAGCCCAAAGCCCCCTTTCATATCCCCTCACAGCTCTAGCTCCTGGCAGGGGCTGCTGTGAGATTCCCCATGCAGCCCTGACACGGGGCTGTAGCTAAAACATTGGTCTGGCAGTTTTCCCTCTTTAAGTTGAAGTGTGATGCTGGCAAGCGGTGAGCTGTGGTGGCAGGCTGCCAGGGGGAGCATGTGTTGGAAATCCTTGCTCCACGCTGCAGCAATCTGGGGTTCCCCCACCCACAAACTGCTCCAGAGCCAGGCAGCCGTGGGGCCAGAGCCTCCCCCTGATGGGGAGCAGCCACTGAGAGGAGGGAGATCAAGAGGCAGAGGGGTCTAGAGGAACAGGCAGCGACAGATATGAATAGAGATCATCGGAACGGAGCGGAAGCCACCGCCGGAGACAGAGAGACTCACGCAAACATGGCTGCAGAAAATGGACAGAGACAAAAGCTTCAGGTCAAGAGAATCTAAGAAAGACAGAGAGAAGCTAGAATTTAAGGAAGATTAAGGACCCCAAGAAAATGACAGACTAAGGATAGAGTCCTATTGCTTCTTAAAGTGGGAAATATTTCTTCCTAAAGAGAGAAATATGTATAAATGTAAGCCGATATCTTATTTAACAGTTGTAGAAAACACAAAAATGGCTATTGTGTTTTATTCGAAAAGAAAAATAACATGTGTTAGCAAGGACGTGGAGAAAGTGGAACATCCCACATTGATAGTGGTAATATAAAATGGCACACCTTTGTGGAGAACAGTTTGGCTGTTCTTAAAACTGTTAAATATAGAAATACCATGTGACCTAGCAATTCTGATCCTAGGTATCTTCCTCAAAGAAGTGAAAGCAGCGACTCTAACAGACACCTGCATACTAATGATCACTGTAGCATTATCTCCAACAGCCCAAAGGTGGAAACCACCCAAGTTCCCATCAAGAAGTGAGTGAATAAACAAGGTGTAAATGGTATATATATGCAGTGGACTGCTATTTGCTATAAAGATAAATGGGTTCTGAAAACACTGTACTGAATGAAATAAACCAGATTCATCAGACAATTATTTTATGATCCCACATATATGAAATGTCTAGAATGGGTCGATCCATTGAGACAAAAGATTAGTGGTTACCAGGGAAGTAGGAGGGAACAGAAAGTATTAAACACACACACAAGCGAGCTTCAAAGAGTTCATGGGACAAAATGAATTAAAACATAATGGAAAACAGACAGCTAATAATGATGAGTATATAAATGAAGAAAATGCTCTAAAACAGATTGTGGTGATGATTGTACAATCTTCTTGGTGTGAGTGAACTATTGAATTGTATGATATGTGAATTTTAATCAAATAAAATCCTTTAAAACTTACTACTGTGTCGATCTCAAGCAGTGAACTGAACTGAAACATTTCAATTTAAAAAGCATACTTAAAACCTCTCATATATACATTCACTGCCATCAAGTCATTTCTAACTCAAAGAGACCCTATGAGAGTCTCTAAGGCTGTAAATCTTTATGGAAGAAAGTGTCTCATTTTTCTCCCATAGAACTCCTAATGGTTTTGAACTGTCAATTTCAGTGAGTGGGTGACCCACAATTCTCATAAATACAAACATACTAATACACAAACATATAAGCGTCTGTGGGGTTAGCATACATGTCATTGGAGGAGGAAGGAAATAAGACAGAAAACAGTTTTTTTTTGGGGGGGGGCATCACTGCCCTCTGATGATTGTGGGCGCTACCCAGTGCCGCTCCTGAGAGCCGCCACTGGATTTGAACCGACAAGTCCGCGGGCCGGAGTCCCGCACTCAACCACTTACACCACCGGGGCTCAGCCCGCAGAAACCAGTTTCTTAAGATGATTGAAAATATCCCCAAATTTTGTGAAAGATAGAAATTTTAGAAATATTTTTAAATAATTAAAAAATTATTTTATTGGGGGTTCGTACAACTCTTATCATATTACATACATACATACATTGTGTCAAGCACCTTTGTATATTTGTTGCCATCCTCCTCAAAGCATTTTCCTTCTACTTGAGCCCTTGGTATCAGCTTCTCATTTTTTCCCCTCCCTCGCTCACAAACCCTTGATAATTTATAAATTATTATTTTTTTCAAGTTTTATACTGACTGATGTCTCCCTTCGCCCATTTTTCTATGGTCCACCCCCTAGGGAGAGGTTTATATATACAGCATTATGATCAGTTCCCACTTTCTCCTCCCACTTCTCCCTTATCCTCCTGGTATCACTACTCTCATTATTGGTTCAAAAGATGCAAAATTTGTGTTGTTTGTTTGATTTTTAAGATGTCAATTTTTAGTCAAGGATTTCAGTCAATTGCAAGCAACAAAGATAACAATTAAACATGTAATAGTTAACTGCTAGGAGCTGAAGAGAACATCTTGAAAGGAAACCCACAAATGAAGGATTAGATACAATCAAACAATGATTCTAATTTTTTTTTTTTTGGGCATCACTGCCCTCCGGTGGTGGGAGTAGGAGGCCCAGCCCCACTGCTGGAATCGAACCTCCGTCCCAGTGGGCCGCAGTCCCGCGCACAACCCCTGCGCCACCGGGGCTCAGCCTGATTCTAATTATTTTTATGAAAAACCATGGAGCCAGCAAGCAGAGGAGGTGGGGAGGGGGGTGGTAAGCTAAGAAACAATGGTCAACCTAGAATTTTGAAAATATCCTTCAAGAATGGAGACGAAATAAAATATTTTCATGTCAAAGAAAAGGGAATGCATCATAAAAGATTTTGCGCTTTATGAAATGCTAAAAGATGTTCTCAGGATGAGAGGAAATTCTCGCAAATGAAAGTTTGTCTCTTTTTTTAGGGGTGGGCAGCATCACTGCCCTCTGGTGGTTGGAGGCGCTACCCAGTGCTGCTCCTGAGAGCCGCCGCTGGATTTGAACCGCCAAGCCCATGGGCCGCAGTCCCGCACTCAACCACATACGCCACCGGGGCTCAGCCCAGAAGTTTGTATCTTTTAAAAAGAATTAAAAACACCCACTATCAATGGTAAATATGTGGGTAAATATAAGACCATTTCCCTTTAGTTAATAAATATGCAGCAATTTAAAACGAAAAAAGTACCACCATCACATTGTGGGTTTATAAAATAAGTGAATATAAAATATATGACAACAATGGCAAAAAAGGATGAGAGAGGCAGGGGCAAATGGCTCTATCTACATAGTTGAAAGAAAATTTAGTCCAATTTTCAGCAAAATTATTAAGAAATAATGCAAAAATATTTGCCATTTTATACTCTTTGCTTCTTAATGACATCTTAGTTGAACAAGCATACTTCTGCCATTTTTTTGGCATCACTGCCCTCTGGTGGGAGTGGGAAGCCCAGCCTTGCTCCTGGAGAGCTGCTGTTGGATTTGAACCGCCAAGCCATTGGGCCGCAGTCCCACACTCAACCACTATGCCACCGGGGCTCAGCCGCCTACGTCTGCCTTTTGAATGAATTTTATGGAAAACTCCACCCTATCTCTAATCCTCATTGTTTACGTAAACAGTGTCCAGTCATTTACCATATATACTCAAGAATAAGCCAACCAAAATATCAGCTGAGGCACCGAATTTGACCACAAAAACTGCATTTAAAATGTGCTGAAAAACTCGACTTATACATGAGTATGTACAGTAACGTCTTAGTCTGTACAAATTATTTTAGCCTAAAAAAACCTATCCTTTACATGTATACTTTTGTGTTGGTCTGGGTAAACTAGGGAAACAAATCCACAAAAACTCATATGTATATAAGAGAGGTTTTTTTTATAAAAGGTAAGCAAACATTCAGAAAGCATTCCAACCCTGTCTTGTCCAAGCCCATAAGTATGACAGCCCATATGTCCAACATGATCTACAAAATCCTCCTCAAACTCACAAAACACACACAATGACGCCAAAGGCAGGAGGAACT
>PVJH01014216.1:21431-57799 GCA_004026705.1 Nesogale talazaci
AATTAACCCCACATGTGTTTATCAGCCATATTGGCACAATAAACATCAATGATCTCAACTTTCTTTTCTTTTCTTTTCTTTTTTTTGGGGGGGGGGGGAGCATCACTGCCTCTGGTGGTCATGGGTGCCACCCAGTGCTGCTCCTGAGAGCCCCCGCTGGATTTGAACCGCCAAGCCCACTGGCTGCAGTCCCACACTCAATCACTTACGCCACCGGGGCTCAGCCCCCAACTTTCTTTTCTTATAGTGTTTTAAATTCTATATCAATGCCAAAATTAATGATGCTACCACTAGAATATGTCCAATGGGGATAATTTAGAAGGTTTCCCAATAAAACGATAAGGATGTCTCTCAGGTGAACCAGGGACAGCTATAAGCCATAGACATATGAATGAATTTTGAGTTCACACTAAGTCATAGCCCTAATAGAAGAGCCATCAGGTCTTGTGAGACGGTCCCACGTCATACTTGCCCTCAGGAAGCAGTCATTGAAGATATGGGTGCTATAGCAAATTATGAAGCTATCAGGGGATGCCCAGCTACCAGAAAGAAGAACATGTGGAATCTTAATAGCTTGTCTTAAAACAAGCAGCCATCTAAGTGGTGTCAGCTGAGTCCACACAGAAGAGGCACAGTCTGTGTCAGGGATTGTAAGTAACAAAATCCACGACCAGAGGAGGGAACGGTATCAGAGCTAAAATTCTGAGCACCCAGTTTGTAAAGGGATATGACAGTAAATGCCCAAAGTCCATTCTCAGGGTCCTCGTGTAAACTAAGCTTCTAGTGAATCCCCTCTGACCAGGAATATGAATAGCCTCGCTATCAGACAGACTGCACTGAAAAATGGGTCAATGAAGATATTAGTTAGGTTAAAATCAAGCACCTTAGCAATTGCTTTGTGCAATATAAATTTGTTCGAGTGTTTAATGGTTTCTGCTTTCTTTTCGACTGAGATTTTCTGTTTTATTTTGTTATTGTTGTTGGGGTATTTGTTTTGCTTTTTTTTCTCTTTGAAGGGTTAATCTATTTTTCTAAACATGAAATCCAGGATAGGTAAACGTATAGAGAAAGTAACTGAGTTAATAGTTTCTTAGGATTATGGTCTGAGTTACAACTGAAAACAGAGAAGATCAAAACCCTCACAATTGAACCAATAGGTAGCGTCAGGCTACACGGAGACAAGCTGTCAAGGATTTTGACTTGCTGGGATCCACAATCAAAGCTCATGGAGGCAGCACTCAAGACATCTAAAGATGGGTTGCATTAGTCAAATCTGCTGCACAAAATCTGTTTGGATTCTTGAAAAGCGAGGGCGCTACTTTGCAGACTAAGCTGTGCCCGGCACAAGCCGTGCTATTGTCCGTTGCTTCATATGCATGTGAAATATGGACATTGAATGAAGAAGAATCAATGCATTTGAATTGTGATATTGGAGAAGAATATTGAAAGTACCATGGATGGCTAAGAGGATAAGCATATCGGTCACGGAAGAAGTACAGCCAGTGTGCTTCTCAGAAGTAAGGATGGCAAGACTTCATTGCTTCATCGTACGTACTTTGGACCTGTGGTCAGGAGATGCCAGTCCCTGGAAAGGACGTCGTACTTGATAAAGCAGAGGGGCAGTGGGAAAGAGGAAGTCACTGAAGGACATGGACTGACACCATAGCTGCAACAAGGGCCTCGAGCACAGGGACAATTGTGGGGATGGCACCAGGCGGGGTGGTGTTTCCTTTTGTTGTGAAAAAGGTCTTTCTGGGTTGGTACTGACTACATGGTTCCTACCACCAATAGCAAGAGTTTTGGGCAAAGGAGGTCATTGAATTTGGGAGTAAATGAACATAAGAAAGAAGAAAATGTCCTAAAATTGATTGTGGTGCTGACTGCTGTGTTCGTCTAAAGAAACAAATCCACACCAGCCCAGTCCAGGTCAAGTCCATAAGTTTGATACGAGCCCATGGATTCCTCTTCAGACGCAGGCAGCACATGCAATGATGCCGAATGCAGAAAGATTACAGGCCTGTGGAAGGAAAGTCCAGAGAGTCCAATGGCTGTGGACGCATCTCTAGGGCACTGACAGCCATCAGCATGGCTCCATGTGAGTTGTCAACAGAATGTGCGCAGAGAGAATGTGTGTCCCCCCTCCAGGGAGGAAGACAGGAATCCCCAGAATCCCCAGGAGAAGGCTATGCCCACACAGAGGCATCACTGGCAATGACCTGATTGACAGGCTAGACTCCACTCCTTCGTTCAAGTCGACAGATTATGTAACTGCCACTGTTGCACAACAACTTTTCATCTTTGAAGTCCTTGAATTGTATACTATGTAGATTATTTGTCAAGAAAACTGTCAAAGTAATGCAAAAAAAAAAAGAGTGCTTGGAAAACATCAACAACCATTAAGGATCAAAAAAAATTCAAAGGAATATTCAGTAAATTATAAATAGAGGAGAACTTCATTAATCTAATAAAAGCATACAGCTAACACAATGCTATGCTGCTCAGTGCCGAGTCAGGTCTGACCCTTTGTGACTCTTGCACAACATAGTTGAATGTTGCCTGGTTCAGCACAATCCCCACGATTGTTATCATGTTGGAGTCTATTGTTGCAGACACTGTAGCAATCCATCTCCTTGACTGTCTTCTTCTCCTTCACTGACCCTTTACTTTTTTATTAAATACTGTTATTGGGGATTCTTACAGCTCTTTTCATAATCCATTCATTGGGGATCCTTACAGCTCTTTTGGGGGGGGGGCATCACTGCCTCTGGTGGTCATGGGCGCTACCCAGTGCTGCTCCTGAGAGCTACCACTGGATTTGAACTGCCAAGCCCCCGGGCCGCAGTCCCGCACTCAACCACTTACACCACTGGGGCTCAGCCCACAACTCTTATCTTAATACATTCATTCATCCACTGTGTCAAGCACATTTATACATATGTTGCCGTCATTATTTTCATAGCATTTTCTTTCTACTTGAGCCTTTTATATCAGCTCTTAGTTGTTCCCCTTCCTCTCCCCCTTCCCTCCCTCCCTCATGAATTATAAATTATTGTTTTCATATCTTACATCATTCCCTGTCTCCCTTCACCCACTTTTCTGTTGTTTGCCCCCCTGAAAGGGAGTTATATGCCGATCCTTGTGATTGACTTCCCCTTCCTTCCCCCAACTTCACCTTACCCCCCTGGTATTTCTATTCTCGTTATTGATCCTGAGGGATTTGTCTTGGATTCCCTGTGTTGCGGGCTCTTATCCGTAGCAGTGTACATGTTCTAGTCTAGTCAGATTTGTAAGGTAGAATTGAGGTCATGATAGTGGTGGGAGGAAACACTAAAGAACTACAGTAAAGTTGTATGTTTCATCTTTGCTTTACTGCACTCTGACTGGCTCGTCTCTTCCTTGTGATCCTTCTGTAAGGGTATGTCTAATTGTCTACAGAGGCACTTTTGGTCTCGACTCCCTCCACTCCCCCCCCACCCATTCACATTGGTATGATTTCATTCTGGGTCTTAGATGCCTGAATTCTGATCTGAATGACACTTCATGATCACACAGACTGGTGTGTTTCTTCCATGTGGATTTTGTTGCTTCTCAGTTAGATGGCTGCTTGTTTACCTTCAAGCTTTTAAGACCCCAGAAGCTCTATTTTTTGATAGTTGGGCATCATCAGCTTTCTTCACCACATTTGTATATGAACCCATTTTGTCTTCGGGTCAAGTCGGTAAGGGAGCATCACAATTCTGACTTAGTAGAACAAAGTGTTCTTGCACTGAGGGAGTAGGTGAGAGGAGGCTCAATGTTCATCTGTTACCTTAATATTTAACATATAGATATAAGTACAAAGATCTATTTCCCTATCACTATATATAACTATATTTACATATGTACATGTCTATATTTAGACCTCTATAAATGTCCTTTGCCTACTAGTTCTTTCCTCTATTTCCTTTTACTGTCCCTCTATCATGTTTGGCTTTCATTTGGTTTCAGTAATTCCTTGCTGTTACAGTGCCCTTGATCAAGCTCCACTAGTAATCCTACACCCTTCTCTCCATTGATTTTAGTTCACTTGTTGTTCCTTGTTCCTGGGTAGATTGACATCCCCCCTTCCTTTCTCCCACCTCCCCTTTTCTCATCAGTCCAATGAAACAATGGAGACCCTTTACTTTACCAGCATGACTTCTTTTTAGGGGACTGATCTCTCCTGGTAACATGTCCAAGCACATGAGATGAGGTCTCATCACCCTCTAAGGAGTATTCTGGCTGTCTGTCCTTTGTTTGAGGCTGTGACTTATAAAGTAACAAAAACCAGTGACATTCATATATGCATAATGAAGGAATTTCTATCGAGAAAAAAAATATGGCAAAAAACATTCTGGTCCAGTCAACTCAAGTCCATGGGTCTGATGCTAGCCAGAGGCCCTCTTCAGACACATGTAGCTACAGGTTGATTAAGCTCAGAGGTGAATTGAGAAGCTGAGAGATCACAGCATTGTATGGACCCAAAGTCCATAGAAGAATGGCAGGGTGCCATAGCTCCCAGGGCCAGCAGGCTGCAGATGGAGGTCCCTCCAGAATCAGATGTGCAATGTGGGTAAGCGGGAAGGTGAAGGGGGAGAAGAGAGGGAGAGAGAGAGAGAGAGAGAGAGAGAGAGAGAGATTCTCTCTCGTCTCTCTTATAAAAAGGTCATACTCCCAAGGAGGCATCACTTGATTGACTGGTTGGACTCCATCCCTATCTCCAGAAAAGATACTGTCAAGTTGACATCAATTCTAACCATCACAGCCTCCAAAACAAATGGCTAGCTCTGCCAGATTGTGACACTTTCAATGTTTGTTTGCCTACTTTTCCATCCCATTATACAAGTACATCAGTTCTTCCCTTGACTTCCTTATCTATTTTCCAGATTCTACCTGCACACAAGGTGTATTAGTCTAGGTAGATTAGAGAAACAAATTCATGGACACTCATATCTATATAAGAAAGAGTTTTTATATACAAGAGCAAATGAATATTCAGAAACCATCCCAGGCCAGCCCAGATCAAATCCATAAGTCTGATATTAGTCCATATATCTGCTACTAATCTATAAAGTTCTCTTCAGACTCATGAAACACATGCAATGATGCCGAAGGCAGGAAAACTACAAGTGAGTGGGTGGAAAGTCTTGTGGTTCCAGTTTGCGTTCGAAGCATCTCAGCACTGGCAGGGGTCTCCATGCAGCTTCTCTAGCTCCAAAAATCTGGCTCCATCAGATTCTCTCCATTTTTCTTCTCCACAGAGATGTTTCACAGTGAGTGAATAGAGAGAGAGTCTACCACCTTCAAGGAGGAAATACAGGAGTTCCCAGAATGCTCAGGAGATGGCTATGCCCACACTGAGATCTCAATGGCTACATCATGACTGACAGGCTAGATTTTACCCCTCACTCTTAATCCTCAAATTGACACCAGATATGGAAATACCAAATGAGGTGTGTGATAACACTTGCCTTGAGTCGAGAGCACCTTAGTTCTTGAAGTGACAGCTTTTTATCTTGACTGCCTTAAAGAGGTCTTATGCAGAAGACTGGCCCAGTGCAATATGCTGTTTGATTTCTTGAGTGCTGCTTCCATGACAATTGCTTGTGAATCCAAGGAAAATAAAGTCTTTGACAATTCCAATCTCTCCTCCACTGTTCCTGATGTTGTCTATTGGTCTGGGTGGGGAGACTTTTGTTTTCCTCACGCTGAGTTACTGAAGACGGTCATTTTTGACCTTCACCAGTAAGTGCTTCAAGTCCTCTTGATTTCCAGCAAGAAAGGTTGTGTCATCTGCATATTGCAAGTTGTTAATAAGCCTTCTTTCTGTCCGGATGCCATATTCGTCTTCGTAGATCCAACTTCTCAGAATGAGTAAGCTTGGCAAAGGGATACAATCCCTAATGCACCCCCTCTCTGATTTTAAACCATGGGGTGTCCCTTTGTTCTGCTTGCATGAATGCCTTTTGGTTTGTGTACAGCTGCACATGAAGTGTTCCAGAATTTCCATGCTTCTTAAGGCAATCCATTGTTAAGATGCATACGGTTGAACAGTTTTGCAGAGTCAATACAAGGCAAGCAAATATCTTTATGGCTTCACCTGAGATGCATCTGATGGCAGCAATGTTGCTACTTGTCATCAAGTTGGCGCTCACACATGGCGATTCTATGTGCAGCAGAGCATGGTCTCCACGGGCTTTGACGGACTCGAGTTCATTGTTGCGTGTCAAATCCACCTCACTGATGTCTCCTTTCATTCTCACTGGCTCTCTACTGTTCTAAATATGATATTCTTCTCTCCCATTAAAGACGTCATTTTTGACACATAATCTACCAGCATAGAACTCAATCGTTGGATCATGTCAAGAAGAGTTGTACAACCATTACCACAATCAATTCCAGAACACGTTCTTCTTTCTTGCATTCCTTGTTATTGGCTTCCCATTTCCCCCAGCCTCCCCTGCCATACCCCCAAGAAATCATTAGTCCAGTTACTTACTGTCTCTATAGATTTACCTATCCTGGATTGCTATACAGAAAGATGTACAAAAATGCAAAAAAAAACCCCCCACAAAACAAAGAAACTAACAACACCCATAAAGTAAGACAGAGAAAAAAACCTCAATCAAAAGGGAAGTAGAAAGTATTAAAAACTAAAACAAATCTCCATTGGGTAGAAAGGGAGCTCAAATAATAGCATGTGAAATTTTAACCTAACCACGTGGGCAAAAGTCCACTTTCCAGTGCATTTTGCCTGATAGCAAGGCTACTCACATCCCTGGTCCATGGTCACCAGGAATTCATTGAGGCTTAATCCATGTTTTCTTATCTTTCACTTTAAAAAAATGAAATAACTTTAGAATATTTTTATTAATAATTTCATTGGGGGCTCTTACAAATATTATAACAATCCAACATTCAATTGTATTAACCACACTTGTACATATGTTAGTTACCATCGACATTTCCAAAACATTTTCTTTTTACTCGAACCCTTGGTATCAACTCCTCTTTTTACCCTTCCCTCACCCATCCTCCCAACCTCGTGAATCCCTGATTGATTATATATCATTGTTGTTATTTAGTGTCTTACCCTGTCCTTTGTCTCCCTTCACCCACATTTCTATTATTCATCCCCCTCAGAGGGGGGTTCCCATACAACGTGTGATGGGTTCCCTTTCTCTCCTCTCCCTACCATCTCTGTACCCTCATGATATCACTACGCCCACTACTGTTCCTGAGGGCTTTATCTGTCTCAAACTCCATGTGTCGAGAACTCTTATCTGTACCTACGTTGGTACTCTGATCTAGCTGGATTTGTCAGGTAGAACCGGGTGACGGTAGTTCAGGGGAGGAAGCATTCGGAAGCTAGAGGAATGATGTGTGTTTCATTGGTGTTATACTGCATCCTGGCTGAATCATCCCTTGTAACCCAGCTGCAGGGGTTGTCCAATTGTCAACAGATGGGCTTTGGGTCTCCAACCTCCCTCATTCACATCTATACACTTGTTTATTGTGGATCTTTTGACAACTGATACCTGATCCCATCCACATCTCATGATCACACAGGCTGGTGTTCTGCCATGTGGGCACATTTGCTTCCTTGCTAGTTGGCTGCTTATTTAAGTCTTTAAGACCCCCAGATGCTTTATTTTTTGACAGCCAGGCACCATCAGCTTTCTTCACCACATTTGCTTACGTACCCACTTTGTCTTCAGCAATTGTGTTAGGAAGGTGAATATTAAAGAGTGCCAGGTTATTACAACAAAGTGTTCTTGTGTTTAGGGAGGCCTTGAGTCTGCTATCTTAATACTGAACATATAAATAAATGTGCATTGACCTCCATCCCCTTCATTATAAATTTATATATGTATATATATGCCTATAAATATAACTCTATAAATGCCATTTGCCTCCTACTTCTTTCCTCTATTTCCTTTCACCTTCCTCCTGCCTCATTATTATCTCCATTTGGCCCTCAGTAATTCCTTGGATATATTGCATTCAATCAAACTCCACCAGGCATTATGCGCCCTCCTTGCCATCAATTCTAGATCTCTTGTTGTTCCCTTAACCCTGAATTTGGCTCCCCACTCCCTCTGTCTTCCCCCTCCTCACCTCTGTCTCCAAGGGATCACTGATCCAGTTGTTTTCTCCTCAGGATTGTTTGTACTGCCTATCTTATATAGATAGACATAGGATAAAAGAAAACACACACACACAAAATGATAGACAGTTCCAAGTCTGTCTGCTGACCCTTTCCAGTCGGTTCTAATGAGGTGTCAAGCCCTGGCTCCCCCCCCTCCCCACCCCGCTGAGTCAGAAGCCTATTTTCAGGATCCATTGGCGACCTGGTCACTTTGCTCCCCTTGCTGCCCTGTTGCACTCCCTTGCAGTTTCACCCCTCTGTGCCCGGGGCAGACTGGGGACACTTTCTGTGCAGTGTCTTCAGTACTATCCCCAGTAGCACCATGGGTCAATGAAGGAACGCCATGGCTTGTGGTGGAATCTGCTCTACAGTTTTCTCTGTGCACTGGCTGCTCGGAGCAGGGATGAGACAACTTTAAATTTAGATCAAATGATAAAATACTACATTTGAACTTAAGCATATTTTCCACGAGTCCTGGTGGTGCAATGGTTTTGCATTGGGCTACTAGCTGCAGGGTTAGCAGTTCAAAACCACCAGCTGCTCTACGGTAGAAAGACAGGGCTTTCCATGCCTGTAACGATTACAGTCTCGGGCAGTGCTACCCTGTCGTATAGGGTCTCTGTGTGCTGGCAGCCACTCGATAGCAAAGAGTCTATCCACCGTAATCCACTTGACAAAGCTCTCTGCCTGCGAACAAGGCTATTGACATCCCTTTGAGATGGTCAGAAGGGATTCACAGGCAGCTTAATCCACATGTGAACTCTGCAAACCGACTTTGGCCTTTGTGGCAGTCATGTGCTTATGTTAATTTTATGATTGAGATGGAGGGGTGGAGTCTAGCCTGTTAATCTGGAGATAGCCATTGAGTAGCCAATGAGGCCTCTATGTGGGGGCATGGCTTTCCCCTGAGACTCCTGGGAAATCTCTCGATATTTCCCTCGTGAAGATGAGAAGCTATCTCCTGTTGTTGGGAGTTAGTCTCAGAGACAATGGATCACAGACAAGACAAGACGGCAGCGTCTGAAAAGCTGGAGGAGCCGGCGGAGAGACCACACGGCTTTGCCCTGATGGAGCCGGATCTCTGAAGCTGGGGCAGCCACATGGAGACCTCTGCCAATAATGAGTTGCTTCTACTGTGGCTGGAACCTGAGCCCTGGAAGCGAAGAGCCATGTGGAGACTGCTGCCGGGATTCTGCACCCACTGACCTGTGACTTTGTGAGTCAGAAGGAGACTTTATAGACTGATTTCGGGCATATGGGTTAATATTGAACTTATGACTTTTAACTGGACTGGATTGGGATGCCTTTTTAGTGTCATATTCCTTTCGTATATAAACCCTTTCCTTACATCTACATGCGTGTCTATGAAATTTGTTCCTCTAGCCTACCCAGACTGGCACAGCCTGCTACCATCATTCATAGCCTTCTGCAAACCAAGTGTTCACAATGTAAGCTCTGAGACCATCTTAAGATTTGGATGATATTGTTTACAATTCTTGGATCACACGGGAGGGTGTGCTTCTTCCAAGTGGACTTACTTGACACCTCACTTAGATGGCTACTTGTCTCAAGACAAGCCTTTTATTTTGCTTGTTTTTTTTTTGGGGGGGGGCATCGTTGCCCTCTGGTGGTCGTGGGAGCTACCCAGCGCTGCTCCTGAGAGCCGCCACTGGATTTGAACTGCCAAGCCCGTGGGCCGCAGTCCCGCACTCAACCACTTACGCCAGCGGGGCTCAGCAAGCCTTTTATTTTTTACAATCATTTTCTTGGGGGCTCATACAATTCATCACAATCTACACATCAATTGAATCAGGCATGCTCGTACAAATGCTGCCCTCATTCTTTTCTAGACATCTACTTGCTAGTGAGCGCTTGGTAAAAGCTCTTTTTACCCTCTCCCCTCCCCCCAACCCTGATAGATTGTACATTATTGTTTTTACCTCTCACACCAACTGCTGTCTCCCTCCCACGTGTTTTCTGCTGTTCTTCCCCCTGTAGAGGGGTGTATGGTTATGTATCAATCATTGCAATCAGTTCCCTTTTTTTCCTCTTCTTCTCCCCCTCACCTCCCTACCCTTCTGGTATCACTTTTCCCACTCCTGTCCCTGGAGTCTGTGTGTTGTGAGCTCCCATCCATAGCTATCTATACCTGTGTTCAGTTCTGGTATAGTCTGAACTGAGGGGCAGCACCAGGGTCATGGTAGTGGGGGGCGAGGAGCGTTGTGAACCAGAGGACCTGAGTGTGTTTCATCGATGCTTTACTGCACCCTGGGGACTCGTCCCCTCCCTGTGAGCCCTTTGTGGAAGGATGGTTCCACTGCCTACAGATGGGCTTTGGAGCTCTGCTCCAGCCCCCCCTTATTCTAAACAATATGTTTTTGTTTGTTATGTGTCTGCTGACACCTATTACCCGCTCCCTACGACGCCTCCTGATCACACGGCTGGTGTGCTTCTTTCATGTGGCCTTGTTGCTTCACTGCTGAATGGCAGCTTGTGTAACTTCAAGCCTTTAAGATCCCAGATGCTATAGCTTTTAGTAGTCAGGCACCATCCACCCTCTGTGTCCTTTTACCTTTCTCCTGCCTCACTGACTCTTTCCCCTTATTTCCGCCTCTTGGTGCCTCCTCTTAACTAGTTTGCTGTTGCTCAGACACAACTGTCCCCCCCCATGCCTCAGATTCCTATCTCCTCCTTAATATTGACGCCAATACCCCAAATGAAGAGAAGTCTTTAAGACCCCAGATGCTATTCTTTCTGATAGGCAGCCATCATCTTCAATGATCTCTTCAGGAGGACCAGCATAAAGCAAGGCCATGTCATAAGAACTAATTGTTTTTAGATTGGGGGTATAATTAAGTGAGACCCCCAAATCCATCCATATATCTCTGACTTGCCTTAGAGACATCATTGTCATTTTATGTTAGAGAACGATATCCATCATCTCCCTGGGGCACTCTATGGATGGTGTCCTCCATTTAATCAATGGTATAGAATTTAAAATACAGTTGAGTAAGGGAAATGATAAAAGTATAAGCCGACTAAGGATGAAATATGCAACTTTTTTTCTAGTTCTTAAATGCTTCCTTCCTTCCACCACCAGCCCCCAACTCTCATGATCCCAATTGTACCTTAGAAATCCGGCTAGAGCAGAGGATGTACACTGGTACACAGAAGAACTGGAAACACAGGGGATCCAGGACAGATGACCCCTTCAAGACCAGTGGTGAGAGGAGTGATACTGGGAGGGTGGAGTAGAAAGGGGGGACTGATTATAAGGATCTACATATAACCTCCTCCCTGGGGTACAGACAATAAGAAAGTGGGTGAAGGAAGACATCGAATAGTGAATGATATGACAACAATAATAATAATTTATAAATTATCAAGCGTTCATGAAGGAGGAGGGGAAGGGAAGGGAAAAATGAGGAGCTAATACCAAGGGCTTAAATAGAAAGAAAATGGTTTGAGACTGATGATGGCAACAAATATACAAATGTGCTTTGTATAAGGTGTATGTATATATACATATATGATAAGAGTTGTATGGAGCCCCCAATAAAATTATTTTTTTTTAAAGAATAAGCTGGCTATGAATATTATCTTCTTTTCTAGCTATTGGTCTTTCTTGTCTGAAGGAGGCCAGTCTAAACCTTGACATCCTTGCTCCTAAAGAACATTCCAATTGTATTTGTCCATGGACTGATTTGTCTGTCTTCTCTTTTTCATTGCCCAGCTTCTACAGCATGTGACGCTATTAAAAAGACCATGACTTAGGTCACAACTTCCTAGTCATCAAAGGGACATCTTTGCTCTCTGGAACTTTAAAGAGGTCTCTTCCTCCCCCACCCCCCAAACATCTCAACGAAGATTTCTTGAGCAGAACCTTGCACAGATACACTAGGCTTAAGTCTCACTCGACTCTTTCCCCCTTTCTTGATACAGTACAAGCCGACGGCCAAGCCCGTGGATAAAGAGATCTTTTGCAGTGGATTTCCTCAAGGCGCTACATTATTTGATTTCTGAACTACTGCTTCCCTGGGAATTCAGTGTTGATTAAGTTATAATAAAATCTTGGAGAATTTTGGTTTTTTTCTCCATTTATCATGATACATTTTCATCGGTCTAATTATATATGGCTATATCCTAAAATGTTAAGTATCAGTTTAAAAAATTGAGAAAAACTATAGAAAAAAATGGCGATGTATAGAGGGGGAATGGGATACGAGCCCACCCAAGGGGAACGTATTGTTTATATCTCCACAGGGAAAGAGGGACCAAACTTAAACCCGGTGTTCCAGGATGTGAATGCAGCGTGACGACAAGAAGTGAGAGCCAGTGGAGGGGTTTGAGGGCCCAATCCCAATCCCAACTACATGGCCAGCCGCCCCTCCCAGCAGAGAAGTTTGCTTTGAAGGACAGCACTGAAGCTGCAGCTCAGGGGGAGGGGCATGTCTGAGCAGGGCACACAAGAGCAAATGAAGGGGGAGGAAGAGAGAGTGGAGCCCATCCTGGTCCAATGAGCCTTGAGGACGATATCTCCACTCAGAACAGCCAATGCCCAGAGAGGACCACATGGCCGGCCCCACTATGAAACAAGGCAGTCCTCACTGACCCAAGGCCTTACCGGGACAACAATGGAGAAGGGAGTGCTGCAGATCATGGAGTGCCTGAGGGAGTGCCCAGGATATACTTTGGGGCCAGGGTGTGGCACCCCATTGGACGCAACCAGGGAACACTCCTGAAGGCCAATGAGCAGACCTTGAACTTTACAGGTATTTGCAGGTTTTTCTTTTGTTATTATCATTTTCATTTTTCTACTTATTCACATTTTTCTGGACATTGGTTTTGTTATTGTTGTCACTTTGGTTTTCTTTGGTTGCTTCATCATAGGATGTCTTGGTGGGGGGGGGTTGTACATATTATTACCTCTCCAAGTCTATCTAGAGAAGATAGGCTGGATGAACAGTCTGGAGGAGAAAACAATGGGACTTACGGTTCTGGGGGGACATTGGAGATGAGGAGGTGGGGAAAAGGAGGTGGTGTTGACCAACCCAAGGATAAGGGAACAAGTGATTCAAAATCAGTGGCAAGGTGGGTGTGAGAGGCCTGACAGGGGTTGATCAAGAGTACTGTAACAGAGAGAAATTACTGAAACCCACATGAAGACTGAGCATGTTTATGGGACAAGTAGAAAGTAAAAGGAAATAGAGGAAAGAACTGGGAGGCAAGGGCACTTATAGAGATAAATACAGGCATGTATATAGGTAAATATATTTCTATATGGTGGTGGGGAAATAGCTGTACATGCATATACTTATACAGTTATTATTAAAACAGCAGATGGGCATTGGACCCCCTCTCACGTGCTTTCTCAATGCGAGAGCACTTTGTTCTATTAAGTTGGCATTCCATGATGCTCATCTTCTCGACACAATCACTGAAGACAAATGTGTGCAAAAGCAAAAGTGGTAAAGAAAGCTGATGGTACCCTGCTATCAAAAGATATAGTGTCTGGAGTCTTAAAGGCTTGGAAGTAAACAAGCGGCCATCCAGCTCAGAAGCAATAAAACCCGCATGGAAGAAACACACCAGCCTGTGTGATCACAAGGTGTCGAAGGGATCAGGTATCAAGCATCAAAGAACTAAAAATTATATCATTATAAATGAGGGGGAGTACAGATTGGAAACCCAAAGCTCATCAGTAGGTCTTGGGGAGGAGATGAGCCAGTGAGGGTACAGTGTAGCAGCAATGAGATATGCAACTTTATTCTAGTTCTTAAATGCTTCCCCCTCCCCCACTATCATGATCCCAATTCTACCTTACAAATCATGCTAGACTGATACAGATAGATATAGGAAACATGGGGAACACAGGACAGAGGATCCCTTCAGGACCAATGGTGAGAGCAGTGATACCAGGAAGGTGGAGGAGGGAAGGTAGACTAGAAAGGGGGGACCAATTAAAAGGATCTACATATAACCTCCTCCCTGGGGTATGGACAACAGGGAAGTGGGTGAAGGGAGACATCAGACAGTGCACAATATGACAAAATAATAACAATTTATAAACTATCAAGGGTACAGGAAGGAGGGGGTGCAGGGAGGGCAGGGAAATATGAGGAGCTAGTACCAAGAGCTTAATAAAAAGAAAATGTTTTGAGAATGATGATAGCAACAAATGTACAAATGTGCTTTGCATACAATAGGTGTATGTATTGATTGTGATACGCATTGTATGAATAAATAATCCCCATAAAATGATTTTTAAAATCTTCAATATGTATTGTTATGTGAAAATTTTGAGGTGCAAATTTATATACATGGTCACATCTGTAAAAATAAAAATGCCTGTTATTTTTATCCTATCCCTTTTAATTTTACTAAAATAGGCAAGATGCTATTGCATAAGGAGCAAGTTATCCACTCATCACTGATAAGATTTTAGGAATATTTTATCAAAGTTTAGCATTTGAGGCATCTTTTTTTTTTTTTTGGTTCAGTGAGTTAGTATCCATTTCCCTTTCCTCTTTAGAAATACCACCCTCCTTTTTTTCTAAGTAGAATGCAGCTAGCAAAAAGACCACAGATCTCAGCCTCCCTAGCAGCTGGGGTTGGAATGTGGGGGTTGGTGGGCATATGTTTAATTCAGGCCAATGATTTGTCAACACAAGTTATGGGACTAGTTTTCTGTGAAGGGTCTCTACTCCCACCCCTCCCATTTCTCCTTTTTCCCTATCTGGGATGATAGATAGGTCCTCTGGCGAGGACCCCAGCAGCCATCCTGGGTAACAAGTCACGGATGTCAATAATAAGGAGAAAGGGGCAGAAGGTGCAGAGAATGGCTGGTAAGCAAGGAACTGTGGCAGTATTTCCTTTTAGGCTGCTTGTATGAGAGAGAACAATAAACATGTATTTGTTTATGCCACTATTGATTTCAGTCTTCTGTAACTGAAACTGAACACAATTACCCACTAATACAGAAGCATGTAAAAGCATCAATTAATGCCCAGAGGATGTACACCCAACCCATAACGCTTATTACTTCTGAGGAGCTGATGAAGTTGGAGAGGTATGAAGAAACTGGAAGAGTTCTGTCTGAAACATTAAGAGTTCACTCTCTATACTTCTATTGCCTGTCAGCAACTTATAACCATGTTGGCTACATTTGTCTTTGTAGGTCCTCAACAAAAATTTGAAATCGTTTGCCTCAAAGGAACACAAAAGAGATTGATAGACTATAAAGATTGTCACAGTGGATGCCTCCAGATGGTGGGGTTTAGTAGTGATGTTTTCTTATATTTGTAACTAGATCACTTTAAAACCAAAACAAAAGCTATTTTAGAGGAAGACCAGAAAGGAGTAAGGCTGAAGTGAGAGAGGCAAGGGAGCCCAGCACTTTCAAAGAATGAGGTAGTAAAAAAAAGAAAAGAAAGAGGGATAGATGGGACGTTGAACCTGGAGTTGGTGATGCAGCCTTGTGTACAAAGTCTTTCTGAAACATTGTCATCAGTTTTCCACCGGGCTCGAGACTCTTCCAACTAGCAGTCCACTGAGCTTATTATAAGCTGGCAGCCAGCATCATACTAGAGTAACTGGATCATAAGCAAAGGTGAGATGGTCCAAAAATGGGCTGTGGACCCCAAAGTCTCCTCTCAGCATAGGAAAGCACCCCCGATCTTGAACCTCACACTTTCTGGGAGTTTCTCAGCAGATGACGGGGTTGAGAAAGAGTTCTTGCTAGCTACAGGTAGACTTTTGAGCACCAATCTCCAGAAATGGTCCAAAGACATGGGGCCATTTATGTTCCAGGTCCAAGCATCCTGTCTAGCGCCTCAGCAGGAGAGAGATGAGATGGCAGCAGATGTGAACCGCATCCTCTATGTCTCATTCAAAAACTCACAGCCAGTGAGTTCATTCTGACTCATAGCAGCTCTGAAGGACAAAGTATGTCCATCCCTCTGGGATGCCGAGGCTAATGTTACGGAAGTATAAAGCCTCGTCTTTCTCCTGAGGAGCACTTGGTGGTTACGAATGGCCGATCTTCTGGTTAGCAGCTCACGTTGTAAATGATATGCCACCAGGGCTCCTCCTTTTGTCCTCTGTGTGACCTTCCTAAGTTGGAAGTCCTGCATATTTTGGGATAATGGGAAAGAGAGCACATGAGGAAACTAGGACTTAGCTTGGTCAGAGCTGAAGAGGCTAATAGGGGCATGGAGGAGTAGGAAGGGAGGCGATAAAATTAAACATCTAAAATCACTAGTAGTTTAGATTCTGTCTGGGACAGAATTGCTATTTCTAGGCTCTGATATCTTGGTTTTGGTGGAAATATGCATTTGTGGGAAAGGTGCAGTTTGAGCAAGAAGGTATGGCTAGAGGAGACGGGACCTCATCTAGGTTGAACCAGGACCACTCTTAGAAGGTGAATAGACATAGACAGGATCCTAGGTCTGGAGCAGAGATTGGAAAAACTTAGGATGGCAGTTAGCTAATCTGGTATCAATTTGAGGAGTAAGAGTGTAGCTTTTAATCGGGAGATAGCCAATGAGACCTCTGTGTGGGCATAGCCTTCTCCTGAAAATTCTGGGAAATGTAATTCCTTCTTCAAGGCAGGAGGCACTAACTCTCTGCTCGCTTCCTGGGAGACAGCAGCTGACAAGACACATGGCAGCAAGACCCTGAGTCCTGGAAACTGAAGGAGCCACAGCACTGAGATGTGTCTACCGCCACTGGATACACAAGACTTCGCACCCACTGGCCTGTGATTGTCCTGGTGTCACTGCATGTGCTTCGCCAGTCTGAAGCGGACTTATAGACTGGTATAGGACATTTGGGCTAATATTGGACTTATGACCTTGGACAGGACTGGGCTGGGATGTTTTCTCAATGTTCAATTGCTCTTGTATATAAAACTCTTTCTTACACACACGAGTGTTTACAAATTTGTTTCTCTAGGATCGCCACTAAGTGGGTCAAGATTCAGAGATCCAGGAGCTAATGTCTGATGGAAGCTCCTAAAACATAGGATGAGTCATTGAGGAACAAATTCAAATTTCCAGCAAGATATATACTAACGGCCACCCTGAATAGAAAGAGCTGAAATTCCTGAAGAAGTGAGCTTGGGTTATCCAGTGTAAGAATCAAGAAACCTTAAGGTTTAGACCAGAATTTTCAAATGTATTGCAAATATCCCATGTCTTTCCTTTTTCGTTTGTAACACACATCATTAATCAATCTTGGTGTGATTTGCTGTTGAAAATATGCAAACAAAGCTTCATAGTTCAGTACAGTGCCAGGGAATTACATTTAGCATGAACGACAAAAGCATCTGACACCTTAGGGATATAGAGTTCTTTCCTGTGGATGTGACCGACAGGAGTGTCCATGAACCACCCCACGTAAAAGCCTTGTGTCTGCAGATCATCCTGGAGCACATCGCCTCCCTGGGAGCTCTCCTTGGTGCTGAAAACCACCCTGCATTTTCTACTGGTCCCTGGATCCTGCTGTCATTCTTCACAGAACCAAGTTGCCAGGAGTTAACAGGATGCACCTTGTCAATGAGCAGAACCTAGACTTTTCTAAGTTAGGCAAAGAATAGTTTTGGAAGTCAACAATTCCATAAGGTAAGTGGTAGACCAGCAACTAGGTTGGATCGAACAGCACCAGACCCACGGGTCAACGGAAGTCAGGATCTCAACATCTAAGGATGAATAGACATTAGAACATCTTGTGAATCATGGGTGAAGTTAGGGACCAGATCTTCAGCCACAGGCCTACAGCACTGCATATAAAGTGAGGATGGAGAAGGTCTCAGAGGCGGGAGTCAACCACTGAGAAAGAAAACCATCTGTGCATTGATTAAATTCTAGTGTATAAACAGAGACTGGAAAGATTACATAGAAAGCAATGACTGAGTTTAGTTTATCTTAATGAGTGAGGAACAATTTGGGAATATAGGGGAGAATGATGGCGTAGTGTGAAGAATGTAAGGAGTTTCATTGAATTGTACATGCAGAATTCATCAAATTGATGTGTCCTCTCCTATGCATATTCTCGACAGTGAAAATTGCATTATTTTTGAAGTTTTAGTCAACAGAGCACTGCAGTTTGTGGATGCTTATTTTCTCATGAATATCTTTTAACAGCATATGTTGCCTTGTTTTAAGTATAGTCATTGATGAAAATTGGGAAGCAGATCAAAGTTGAAATAAGGAGAACATAGTCACATAACTCCACTACTCAGAGATAATCACTGTTATTATCTTGACATACTTTTTTTCTGGACTTTTTTTTTCTGTCCATCTTAACGTAATGAAAATAATTTCTTTTAGGGCTGAGCCCCGGTGGCATAAGTGGTTGAGTGTGGGACTGTGGCCCGCGGGCTTGGCGGTTCAAACCCAGCGACGGCTCTCAGGAGCAACATTGGGTAGCGTCCACGACCACCAGAGGCAGTGATGCCCACCACCTCCCCCCACACAAGCAAACAAAAAAAATGAAAATAATCTCTTTTTTTACACCCCGATTTCTTCATTTAGCATATACTGCTAGCATTTGGGGGAGTTCTAAAAGCAATCTATATAAACATGATTTGTATTGATTACATAAGATAACATCAAGCATGAACCAAACCTAAGCCTATTCATTGTTTCCTTATTATTATTATTTTAAAAGGTTGTTTCTAGTCTTTATTTGTTTTTTAAACAGCAGTGGGTACATACCCTAAGATTTTTGTGTCAACATTTCTGAAATTTTTTTGAAATACATTTGAGGATGTAGAATGGTGGAATCAAAGTATTCAAACGTCTTAAACTCCTGAGATAAACACTTTTGAGATCCAAATTGCCTTTCAGAACTCTCTCAGGCATTCACCTCCTGCGTCAGACATCCTGGGCTAATACTCCTTCGCCAATGATGTCAAACAGGTTAGAGGTTAAGCTACTGTCTCCAAACGATCAGAAAACACAGTTACTCAAACAAAACCAACACTCCCCCCCCCCCCATGTAATAATCAAGGCAGGAACCATCAATGTGAGAAAATTCAAGAATTGTAGTTCCTGACATCTCCTCCTGTCATCCCCTAGGGAATTGTCTCTAACACTGTGACAAAACTGATCTGGGTCTCCTTTTGCTTTCATCTGATAAGAAAGGAGAGAGCGAGAGAGAGCGAGAGAGAGAGAGAGAGAGAGAGAGAGAGAGAGAGATTGAGGTGGTAGAGGGTAAACAATGTTTGGGCAGAAGTGCTGGGTATTGTGCTGACTATTCCCTCAAACTCTCTTGTCATTTTGAGTGCATGGTTCCTAAGATTCGGATATGCCTCAGAGGGGAGAGATGCATAGAAATTAGGAAAATTGCTTGACTTGACTTGAATGAGTCTTTCAGGGAGTCACAATTCAGCCAGTTCCATTTGTGGTACATTGTATCCACAGTTTCAATGTCAATAGAAAATGCACTACAGAAAAGCTATATGTCCTGTTCATGGAGATGAAGCTCTTTAAATCTAAATTGGAACTCATTTTTCAACTTTTCCAGTGAATCCACACATGTTTTGTTTGGGAATGCAGCCAATGGTTTTTTCTGCTAACAGATTTTGAGTTGTGGTGAGATAAATGAAAATTCTCCTCCTTCACTTGTTTGATGAGAAGGCCTAATTTGACTTCAAATGATTTCACATGTGATTGCATATCACAGATGAGCTTCCCCTTTCCCTGAAGTTGCACACTGAAACTATTGAGTAGCTCTGTTACATCTGTCAGAAAGGCAAGGCAGTATTTCCATTTTGCATCATTGAGCTCTGGTACGTCATTGTTTTTGAAAGCAGAAAAGCTGTAATCTGTGAAAGTAAGTTATAGAAATGTTTCAAAACTCTCCCTCGACTGGGCCAATGGACTTCTGTGTGGTACAGAAGAGCTTCACAGGTGACATTTAGCTCAGACAGAAATTCCTGAAATTGTCTGTAGTTTAGTGCATTAGCTTTAATTAACACAAGATACCACAATTTTCATAACAGATTGATTTCTTCAGTGATTTACTACACAGTGCTTGGTGGATGAGGCAGTGTATGGCTATTGGATGAGAATGGTTATGTTTGTGTGTCTCTTGGTTAATGTGAGCAATTACTCCTTTCTTAGACCCCACCACGCTAGGAGCACCATCAGTTTTCACACTTTCTAGTTTAGCCCAGTCCAGCTCTAAACCATTCACAGTTTGGCAAATCTTTTTCATAGATATCCTCTCCTGTAGTTGTTCCTTTGGTGCTTTGCAGTGCAGCAAGCTCTTCTGTGACTCTGAAATAGTCATTTGTCCCATGAATAAAAATTAGAAGCTGTGCAGAATCACAAACATCATTACTTTTGTTGAGTGCCAAGGGAAAATAGGAAAGTTTTTTTGCGGAGTTTTGCAAATGCTGATGCAAATTCTCTCCCATTTCTTCAATCCTTTGGGTATTTGTAGGCCCTGAAAGACTCACTGTACTAAATAAATTGGTCTTCTCTGGACACATCTCTTTGGCAACAGAAAGAGGCATTCTTTCATAAATTCTCCCTCCATGAATGGTCTGCCAGTGTACACTTGAAAACTTTCTTGCAGTGATGAAATATTTAGCTGCTTCTGCTTCACAAAAGTATTTTGCCGAGTGTTCAATGTATTTTTCAGTTTTAATATTTTATCTTTTCTCACTTCTCCACCAATCAGATTTATCTTTATGTTGAGTTTGATAGTGTCGAAGCAAATTGTGTTCTTTGAACACAGACACTATATTCTGACATATCAAACACACAGTTCTTTCCTTGTACTGTATGAAAAAGTAATCATAAGTCCACTGTTCTTTGAATATCCTACACTCTGAGTCAATTTTTCTCTGTCTTGATACAATTGTTTCCTAGAGATCCAAATTGCTATTAGTAAACTACATATATCTGTGTATATATATACACAGATATATACAGCGCTACAAAAACAATATACCAGCAATAACTTTGCCCACACAGAGACATACAGACTGCACTGCCTATCAGTGTAGCCTTACCAGTCCACATCATTCATTTCAGCCTCACCAGTTCCACCCATATTGGTGGAACTCTGCTTTTACCTCAGGTTCACCCTGGTGCAGTGCGGGAACCAGCACCATTACAGAGCCGGTTCCTCCACCACCTTTGCAGTTCACATAACCCTGTGCAAACTGTACTGCGATCTGTGAACTCGCACAGGAATCTGATGGCATGGGTGAGAAGATCCAGGCAATCAGATTCCACTGCAGAAAAAAAGAAGGCACGTATGCCTTTTTCCTTCCGAATCTAATGCGAGTTCAGCCACACAAGCATATGGCTGAACTCGCACAGCTCAGAGATGGCAACAGTGTGAACTGGGGCTTACACAACACACAACACACAACGCCATACACAACTGAATAGCAATCAGCACATAAATGCACTTACTGTCAATTAAGTTGGGATGCCTACTCCTCGGCTGTCTGCAGAGCCGGATTAAGTTCCCATGGGACCCTAGGCAGATGACCAGTTTGGGGCCCCTATACAATAACACTGAGCACTGACCATTTGCATGAACACTGGCCGCAGCCAATTATCATGGCCGCTGCGCACTGACTATTGGCATTACAACTAAGCGCTGATCATTTGCATAACCTCTGAGCACTGACCATTTGCGGTAGCACTGAGTGCTAGATGCGTTATCACTGTGATGCAAACCCCCTAGAAACCAGCCCCAAACAACTAACCAACGTTTATACAAAAGCTCTCCTAACTTAAAAAAGGAGCCCCCTATCTGCAAAATAAGACGTCCTAACTTCAGGAAAAAAGGCCCCCCTTAACCGCCAAAAAGGGGCCTTACTAACTGCAAAATAATAATTAAAAAAAAGACCTCCTAACTTAAATTTAAAAAAACCCTAACTTGTTCTTACCTCGGTCCTCAGGCAGCAGCAGGCTCTGCACAGGCAAGCTCGTGACTCATCCGATCACACCCGAGACTGAGAGGAAATGTCGAGAGACTGAGGGAAGGAGGGGAGTCGGAGAGTGCGGCGCACATTCCACACATGCGCACTGCGGACCAAGGACCAGTCGGCTGCTAAGCAGGACAGGCAGCGGGGGCAAAAACGCCCGGCAGGCCGGATAAAAGTCCTTGGTGGGCCGCATGTGGCCCGCGGGCCATCGTTTGAGGACTCCTGCTCTAGAACCCTAAGTAGCATGACAAGTGAAACTGAAATCAAACACATCAAGTCCACACATTCTGTGGTAGAACTCTGTCCCCGTGTTTGCAGTTAAACATCCACGTCCCCCCTCTTAAAATCCCATCACTATGGAACAAGGGTGGCAACAGTACATTTAAGGGGAACATCCTTAGATTGAAAAATCTTTGCCAAAATATTAATTAAATAATAAAAATCTTTGCCAACTTGATAGGCAAAAGATGGCACTGCATCCTTTTAATTGGCCTTGTTGGCTCACTACCACAGAGGAGCACGCTTTCTTTTGTTCTGGGTCACCTGTCACTATTTTCAGGTATTTGGTTTGCTTTTTTGTTGACTTTTAGATGTTTCTTTTTAAAGGTAAGATAAACTTTTTAAGGTCTCTTAAGTTTAAAGATAACTCTTTTCTATCAAAAGAGTTCGGTTTTTTTTTTTTTTAAACAAGCTAAAAAAGTTCATCTAAAAGCCAGACAAAAGACGAAGTCCACTGAGCCTCCCATCCTAAGGCAACACTGCCTCCCATTCAGTCTCTTGGCTCTCACTCAAAGTGTCCACGTGGCAGTTTTATGTGTCTTCATCTGGAAACAGTCACATTCAACAGTCTGCTGTGTTCTCAGGTAATTGACGAAGTTCAAATCCGATGTTCAGAGAGGAGAGGATATGGGCACTTAATTTGTAGCTTGCTTCCAAAGCAAGGGAGATTATCATCCAGGGAGTCTGGCCCTGTGTGTGGCAGGCTCGCAAGCGGCCCACTTCAGAAGTCTGGTGATGCCAGTCACCAGGCGGGCCAGTGACTGTCCAGTAGATGCATCATGGTGACTGTGTGTGTGTTTGTGTGTGTGTGTGTGTGTGTGTGTGTGTGTGTGTGTGAAAGAGAGAGTAGAACTGTGCTCCTTAAGGTTTTCAGTGGCTGGTGCTTCGGAAGTAGATGGCTCTGCCTTTCTTTGGAGACACTACTGGGTGAACTCAACCAACAACCTCCAGGTTGGCAGCTGAACACTCAACCAGGCACTCGACGGTTTGTGTCTCCAAGGATGTCAGTCATCAGATCACAAGACATCAACTCTGCGTGTCTTTCTTGGGTTTCCCCTGCAAGCAGATCCCGCCAGAAGGGCTTGGGGACTGGAGGTTTAGCTGCAAGGTAACACCAGGGAATTGGCATAAAGGAAAGAGAGGAATGAGTTGGAGAAAGAGAAAAAGCTAAGGAACGGACTGAGCAAATAATGGTCTGTGTTGTGGAAGATTCTCTAAGGAGCAGGATGGAATGAGAATTCTTTCTCTAACACTCAGTAGACACTGGCTCCCATCACCACTCTCCATTGGCTGAACGTGAAAAGTCCTCTGGACTTCTTAGCTGTCTTGGAGAACCCCAAGTGGCCATCACAGCTTCAGCTGAATTAGATGAAGACCACACTGATAGGACATGGGTCACAAGCAGCATCAGCCCTGGTGCGTGTTTTCTAGTACCTAGCTCATACTTCAGTGACATATAAGTGTACGTTTTGTGCTGGTTTGAGAGATGGTGAGTTGGTTTGGACTCATGGCTACCCACATGGCAGAGTAGAACTGTCCCACAGGGTTTCCTGGGCTCTGGCCTTTATGAAAGCAGATCACCAGGCTGTTTGCCCGAGGAGGGGATGGTGGGTTCAAATTGCCGACTTTGGGGTTAGCTGAGCTCCACCTGGCTCCTTCAAAAAAATAAAAATGGCATGACTCACAATGAGTACAAGGAAGAAGAGCATGCGCTAGAATTGACTGTGGTGATGATTGTACCACTCTCCTTGATGTGATTGGACTATTGGATCGTATGACGCGTTAAATGCCAGAACAACTGTTAAAAAAGGGAAGAAAAGAGAGAAACAGGGTAGTGTTGTTAAGTGCCATCGAATTGACTTCAACCCATGGCAACCTCGTGTAACAGAAGGAAATGTCTCCTGGTTCTCTGACATCTCCACAGTCATTGCTGAGGCTGAGTCCCTTATTTCAGACATCGTGTCCACCCATCTTGTTGAGGTCGTTGTGGCGGTCATGTGCTTATGTTAATTTCCTGACTGAGATGTAGGGGTGGAGTCTAGCCTGTTGATCTGGAAATAGCCATTGAGTAGCCAATGAGACCTCGGTGTGGGCATGGCTTTCTCCTGAGACTTCTGGGAAATCTCACGATATTTCCCTGATGGAGATGAGACGCTATCTCCCTAGTTGTTGGAAGCTAGTCTCAGAGATGATGAATCACGGACAAGACAAGATGGCAGTGTCTGAGGAGCCGGGGAAGAAACCACACGGCTTTGCTCTGATGGAGCCAGACCTCTGAAAGTGGAGAGGCTATGTGGAGACCCCTGCCAACGATGAGTTACTTCTGCCACCACTGGATGCTATTGATGGACCCTGAGCCCTGGAAGCGAGGAACCATGGGGGTCTAGACCACTGCCAGCGCTGGGATCCTGCATCCACTGGCCTGTGACTTCGTGAGTTGGAAGGAGACATCATAGACTGGTGTTAGGCATGCGGGCTAATATCCGATTTGTGACTTTGAACTGGACTGTATTGGGATGCTTTTTCAGTGTTCCATTCCTAAAAACCCTTTTCTTATATCCATATGCGTGTCTATGAAACCTGTTCCTCTAGTCTACCCGGACTAACATAGTCGTTCATCTTCTTCTGTAGCTGTCATTTGGAGAGGCTCATCCCCAAAGCCCTCTGAGAGCTCAGAAATGCAGGCTGTGAGGGAGGGACAAGAAACTGGACCACATGCACAGACCCTCCACCCAGCTCAGACGGGAGGTGAGACAGAGTGTGGGGACTGGAGCTCTGTTTCTTGACTCACCTGCCGGTAGGCTGTGGCAGTGGACTAAAGAACAAAATGAAACAAAATGCCACCACCACCAAACTCATTGCCAATTCACAGGGATCCCATAGGGCAGAGTAAAACTCTGTGGATTTCTGAGACTGTGATTCTTTCGGGGAGTGAAAAGCCTCCTCTTTCTCACCAGGAGCAGCTGGTGATTTTAAACTGCTGACCTCACAGTTAGCCGCCCAATGTGTAACGATTGCATCACCAGGGTTCCCCATGGCTGAGCATTGAAAAGGCTGGATGGGGAGCCTGAAGGGAAACCCAGATTCTTGGTGTCCAACTTCCCCTCCAACCCCCAACTTGCTGTTTCAAACCTCTGGAGACGAACATTTGCTCTCGAAGATGTACCTTTGTGTGGGAATACCTTGTCTCATGGGGCGTGTCACCATCTTGGACCCCTGTGTCCCTCCAACAGCAGGACAACAAGAAGGCATTCCTCACAGAAGCATCCTATGGCCATGGAAATAAAGCCCCATTCAGGAAAGACAGAAGACCATCCCTGGGCAACATCCAGACTGTGGGAACCGCGACAGGTCATTCAGCCAGCACGTCCTGATAGAAAGGAATGGGATGTCGGGGGAGGTTGTGAATTAAAAAAATCATATACCAGATCCTGTCATTTTTTTTCATGGCCAAGACTAGACTGTCGACTTGAAGTATATTCATTTGGGGTGATGAAACTACAAAGAAATTCAAAGAAGCAGATCATCTAAAACTCCGGATAGTGACCATCTGCAGGAGAAGCAGACAGTGTGTCTGGACAGTGCTCAGCGCGCTGGGGCACTGAGCAGGCCGATGCCTGAAGTCGTCCGTGGGTACAAGAATCTTGCTCCACTACCATCCCTGAAGCCATTCACTTGCTTTGTGACGTTTTCTGTATCTGTATTTGACAGGTTAACAAAAGAAAAGACGCCATAGATACGCACATCAACACATGGAAAGATGCTCAGAGATGTTAAATGACATAGATGGGCTCGCCCGGATCTGTAAGCGAAAGAACGGACTGCAAATCGTCAAGTGTGTGATGATGCTATCTTTGCAGGCAGATTCCAAACCACACTGCCTCAAGCAGTTTGTGAATCACAGCAAACCTGTAACAGGACAGAAGAGAACTTTCCCCACAGGATTTCCAAAGCTGCCATTGTTACAGAAACAAGTGCCTCATCTGCCTCCAGTGAAGGAGCTGGTGGGTTTGAACCCTGACCTTTCCACTAGCAGATGGGCACTTAGCCACCATGTCACCAGGGGTTGGGAGAAGGGAGGTGGTACCTTTCTTTTTTTTTTCTCTCAGTTTTATTGGCATCTAGTCCACATCATACAACTCAACTGCTCAATCATGCCCGGAAGGATTGTACAATATTACCACAATCAAATTCAGAACATCCCCCCTATGACTGCATCACCTTTTAAATGAGCTGTGTAATCACACTCAGTTTTAGTGCTCCCTCCCCCTCCCACCTTCCCTGTTTACTCCTGAAATCCTTCCCCCTCCCCACGTCCTCCCCACTCCTCCTATATGCCCTATAAATCCTTACATCAGTTATTATCTCTATGCACCCACACTTTCTGTGCTTCTGAAACTGGTAAACCCAACAGAAAAAAATAAAGAACGAAAATGAAATGAAGTGGCAAAGATAAAACAATAGTAGTATAAGGATAAAAATACCACAGTGGAGCAGGAAAGGAAAAAACCTCCATCGATATCTATCTGTTTATTTTTTCATTTTAATAAATCATTTTACTGGTTTAGCTCTGCTAACAATGGACACATCAATTGTAGCAAACATATTTGCACACATGTTGTCATCACCATTTCCCAAGCATTTTCTACTTGAGCCCTTGGTATCAGCTCCTCTCTTTTCCCCTCCTTCCTCCATTCTCCCACCCTCATAAACCCTTGATAACTTATAAATTATTCTCATTTTCGTATTTTACACCATCTGCTGTCTCCCTTCACCCATGTCTCTGTTGTTTGTCCCCCTGGGAGGGTGGCTATGTTGATCATTGTGATTGGTTCTCCCTTTTTCCTCACACCTTCTCCCTACCCTCCTGGTATTGCTACTCTCATTATTGGTCCTGAAGGGTTTATCAGTCCTGGATTCCTTATATTGCAAACTCTTATCTGTACCAGTGCACAACTCTGGTCTAGCCAGATTTGTAAGGTAGAGCTGGGGTCGTGGTAGTCGGGGGTTGGAAGGCACGAAGGAACTAGAGGAATGTTGTGTATTTCATTGGTGCTATACTGCACCCTGGTGGGAGTGTCCCTTCCTTTTGACCCTTGTGTTAGTCCAGGTATTCTAGAGAAATGAATTCATGAACACACATATTTATATAAGGGAGCTTTATATAAAGTTTTATATATGTTTTCTTACATTAAGAAAACATCCCAGGGCTTCAGTTTGATCCTGCGTGGTCATGCTGTAGCCCGGGTTCGAACTCATCCCTACCTTCTCTTTGCCCCGGGTTCGAACTCGTCCCTACCCCTACCTTCTCTTTGCTTGCTCTAATAAACTTTGCTCTGTTTCACTCAGAAAAAAAAAAAAAAAAAAAAAGAAAACATCCCAGGCCAGGCCAGATCAAGCCCCTAAGTCCGATATTAGCCCCTATGTTCAACAGCAATCTACAAAGTCCTTCAGACGCACGAAGCACATGCAATGATGCCAAATGCAGGACGATAACAAGCCAGCGAGTAGAAAGTCTTCGGATCTGGTGGTGGTGTAAGCGGCTCAGCGCTGGCAGGGGTCTCCACGTGGCTTCTCCAGGTCCAGGTTTCTGGCTGCATCAGAGTAGGTCCATGCGACTTCTCCTCAGGGATGTCTCGCAGGGAGCCAGCCTAGTCAGTTGAGTCTTCCAGGCTGCGAGGGTTGTCAGTAGAAAGTTTCCAAGAAAGTGAGTGAGTCTCTCCTGGTTCCAAGAAGGAAGTACTACATTTCCCAGAATTCTCTGAGGAGGAAGCCATGCCCACCCAGAGGTCTTCTTGGCCATCTCCAGATTGACAGACTAGACTCCACCCCTACACTCTTATCTTAATCCTCAACCTGACACCAGATTAGGTGACTGCCACAACCCTTCAGTGAGGGGATGTCCAATTGTCTACAGATGGGCTTTGGGTTTCCATTCTGACCCCCCCCCCCTTGTTCGCATGGAAATGGCTGTTTGTTTTAGGTCTTCTGATACCTGATCCCACGGACACCTCATTATCACATGGGTTGGTGTGCTTCTTCCATGTGGGCTTCAGTGTTTCTCTGCCAGATGACCGCTTGTTCAGCTTCAAGTCTTGCAGACCCCAGACGCTAACACATTAGCTTGTGCATCTATTTTGTCTTCAGCAATCATGTTGGAAAGGTGAACATCACAGAATGTCAGGTTATTAGAGCAAAGTGTTTTTGCATTGAGGGAGGACTTGAGTAGAGGCCTAATGACTGTCTGCTCCCTTAATACTGAACCCATAAATATATGTTCATAGACTTATATCCCTATCATTAAATATTAATAAATTTACATATGTACTGTGTTTATACATCTATAAATGTCTTTTGTCTGCTAGTTCTATTTCATTTTACTTTCCTCCATCAGTATTAAAAAGTCAGGAATAAGCAAGAGGTCCTGGCACCTAGAACAAATTCAGTTTGGGTCTAAAGGGAGGTCAACCGGCCAAGTATCAAGTTTTTTTTTTTATAGCCAAATCAGGATTGCAATGATCTATGTTTGATAGTAAGGCTGTTCTAGATCTTTGCCTGTGCCCCGAGGGGATTCTCCAGAGGCCTAATCTGACTAGATACTCTGCATATGGCTTTGGGACTCCTCCCACTGACCTCCACAACCTTCCACAAACCTAGTGTTCACAATTTGTTCTGATACCTCTCCCTTCGTCAGATTTGGGAGGGCAACTTTCTAGATAGATACGACCAGCAACCATCCCACTGCTATGGAGTCCGTTGTGCAACCCTACAGTTCTTTAAGGGAGCAGACAGCCTCACCTTTCTCCCAATCAGCAGTTGATGGGTCTTGAACCTCAGACTTTGTACTTGGCAGCCTAGTGCTTACCTAACAGCATCACCAGGGTTCCTACAAAGGTGAAAATGTGGAAGAAATGATTATGGAAGAAAACACATCAAAACAATACTGGTAGTTACCTTCCCCCCCTCATTGGATTGAACATACATGTAACGAAATACATAGTGTGTTAACATCTCATATGCACATTTCGGTAATATCAATGGCTAACAGTTGGTGATGAGCTTTTTCTACCCCACTCCCTTATTTCCCTTCGACATGCTCCAGTATTCGAGAGGTCTTGTAGTTCTCACCAAAGGCAGCAAGGAGTGGCTGCCCGTGCCTGGCCCTTGGGCACTTCATGCAACCTAGGGGGTACTCCCAAAGGGTAGACAAGGAATCTCTGCCCCACTTCAACACATCTTTTAAACACATTTACTTATGTATTTATTTGAAGCTGCTTGTGCTTTAAGGAACAAGAAAGACTGCCCCTCCCATACCTCCTGAGTCCAGGGCTACCCGCCCTGCCCTCCTGTCCTCACCTCTGCTGACTGTGAAGCTCCCTGGGCACAGCCCTGTCCCCAGTATTTCACAGTGTCCCACATTCATGCAGTCCGGGTCTCCCCCTTCTTCACCATCTTCTTTCCTCCTCATGTCTATGATGTCAGGTAGCTTAGAGGACAAAGAGATGGGACTCTCCAAGAAATGAGAGAAACTCACTGGAGGTGGCATGGGACACCCAAGAGGGGCAGAGCAACCAGGACTGTGTCAATTGAAACACGGTCATCTTAGTCTCTAAATCCCACAACTCAGTGGGCAGGAACGGCTGGGTGACGGCTTTGCCTGTTCTGGTGTGAGTCTGTGTTGTGGGTTAGGCGGTCCTTGCAGAGCAAAGCAGCATGCTTGCCTTCAGCAAGGTATCCAACCTCCCTAAGTCTTGCCCCGTGTTCCTCATCTTTGTCTTCTCTTCACCCAAGTTCACCCCTGTCTCGTTTCTAAGTGTTCAGCGCCTCCCACGACTCTCCTTCTTGTCCTTCCCTCCCATCCCAGATGACCATTAGAGTTCATTGTTTTTAGTGTGAAAGCCCTTTCTTGATTTTCTTTATAACAATAACCTCGTGTGATATTGATCCTTTTGCAGTTGATTGATTCAACTCAGCCTAATGCCTCCCAGGGTCATCCCTGCCCTAGATTCATCACTAATTTTTAACATTGCATGGCAGTCTGTGGCACTCACATATCTCCCATCAACTTGAGAAGGGGAGGGGGCTAGTCTGTCAAACAGGCCATAGCCAATGAGGCCTCTGTGTGGGCATGGCCTTCTCCTGAGGATTCTGGGAACTCCTGTCTTCCTCCCTGGAGGTGGGTCTCTCTGCTTGGTCTGACAAGCCACATGGAACTATACTGAGGCAGCCAGGGCCCTGGAGCTGGAGGAGCTGTGCCGAGATCCATACCAGCACCGACATGCTTTCACCACCACTGGATTCACAAGAGCATTCACGCACTGGCCTGTGATCTTCTTGAATTCAACGTCATTGCTTGCCTGCGTGAGTCTAAAGAGGAACTAATGGGCTAATATTGCCATATGGGTACTTTTGGACTGAGGGACTTGATCTGTACTGAGATGGGAGGTTTTCTTAATGTGCAATTGGTTTTTTATATAAAGTTCTCTCTTCCACACCTATGAGTGTCTCTGGATTTGTCTCTCTAGTCCACCCAGACTAACACGTATCCCATGGTGTGTACGGACCAAAGTTTATTAATCCATTCTTTCACCAGTGGACCTGCATTTAAGTTGTGCCCATCTTCTTGCTATTTTTTTTGAGGAGGGCTTTGATGAACATGCTGCTGGTCTTCTTTCTTGAGGGTATAGGCCAAAGTAAGGGATTGCAGCGTTTTCAAGAGAAAGACAGGGATGTAGGACCAGCCCCACTCAATACTATAGGCATTCTTTGATGGATTATATTTATGGTTTTTTTTAACAGATATTTCTTTTTTTTCTTTTACAAATGGAAGGTCAGCGGCAACCTTAAGTCTTGATGTATGCGCCTTGATGTATGCGCTCGCTCACTCTGTGCCTCGGGCTCACACGCTGGTCACAACACGCCACCTGTCTCACGGTGCCACGACACCTCGGACAGGCTACGCAGAACACGGCGCGCGGGACTTTGGAATGCATTGGGGAACAAACAAACCCATGCCCGGGACTCACCTGACTGCGGGGTTAGCTACATGTAGTGGTTTGGAACCAAACCCGCAGTCCCTCCCTGCCCTTCCCAAAGACGTTTTCCTCAAGCATTGCCAAGATTGTGACATCCCAAGTAGCACCAAAGTGACCTATCTGGAGAGAGAGAAGAAGTCCACTTTAGAAGAAGGGCTTCCTTTCCGGGTGGTGGTGCTGTGCCTGGTGATTCAGGAGACCGCGTCAATTGAACCAGAGCCTGGGCATGTCCCTGAGAAACCCCTCAGCGACAGCCACCTCTGGCCGGTCTTGGTGAGAACCGGTCAGTGCCTAGACAACGAGGGAACCCCGGGGTGCTCTGCAGTGTTGGTCTGGAGGAGGGCCGTAGCAGGGCCAGAAAGCTCATGGAGTGTCCTCCAGGTGGGAGAGCAGATAGCTCACAGAACTGAAGTCCGTTCACAGCTGTCCGTGGAGTCCATCTTTGACCCCTCGCTGCTCTCTGTTCCCCACCACCTCCCAACTCTGTCTCCCTCCCCCCCCTCCCCCCCCGCCGAATCTCTCGTGACGTCTCCCACTTCCCTTCAGCCCCGAGTGGCTTCTTCTACCCAGGTGTCATCGTTCAGTGGCGGCTGACGGCAGCTTTGACCTCCTCCGTGGATGGAGAAGGCATGCTTGCTAAAGACACCTGCACGGAGGAGGACTCACCTCCTGCCAGTTCTGGCTCACCACAGCCCCATGGGTGGTGAATACCATCATTAGCTTCCATTTCGCAGACCTGGGAACTGAGAGCACGTTGCCCTTTGTCACATGCTATTCGAGGTGGGGACTGGGGCTGTAAACCCTGACAGACAGCCTGGATCCAGCGCCCACGCTACACAGACAGAGAATGAGGGCTGTGAACCAGGAGGCTCTGACCTGGAGGCTCCCGGGAGTCTCTGGGAAGCTGCGTGGCCGTAGGCAATCCTTATCATCTCTTGAGTCTCAGTTTCCTCATCAGTAAATGCAGATGTCTCGGGTTGCCTAACGGAGTCATTCCCTGGGAAAGGACAGTGTGCTTGGCAGCGTAGAGAGTGAGTCAGGGGGTGTGTTAGTCCGGGTAGACTCAAGAAACAAATTCATAAACATGCATATGGATATAAGGGAAAGGTTTATATACAAGAGGAATGGAAAATGGAGAAAACATCCTAACCCAGTCCAGTCCAAGGTCATAAGTCCCATATTATCCCATATGTCCGATACCAGTCTATAAAGTCTCCTTCTGACTTACGAGGCACGTGTAATGACACCAGGACAACCACAGGCCAGTAGGTGCAGAGTCTTGTGTTTCCGAGGGCAGTAGAAGCATCCTGGCGCTGGCAGGGCTCTCCCCATGGCTCCTCGCGTCCAGGGCTCAGGGTCCATCAGCAGCATCTAGTGGCAGTAGAAGCACCTCAGCACTGGCAGGGGTCTCCACATGGCTTCTCTGGCCCCAGAGGTTTGGCACCATCAGGGCAAGCCCATGTGGCCTCTCCTCCGGCTACTCCATTCTCCAGGAATCAGGATCGATCAGCATGCTGTCATCTCATCTTGTCAGGAGTTCGTCTCCCAGAGACTATTCCAGTATTCCATTGGGGAAATACCGCGAGACTGCCCAGAATGCTCAAGAGATAGCCATGCCCACACAGAGACCTCATTGACAATCTCCAGAGTAACAGGCTAGACTCCACCCCTTCACTTCCAATCATGAAATTGACATAAGTGCATGACCGCCACAGGGGGGAAGAGAGCCACTCTACGTGAGATGGGCGGACGTCGCCTCTGAGACATGGGTGCAAACATAACAGCAGCTGTGGGCACGGCACAGGAACTGGAAGTGTTTTGTTCTGTTGGACATATGGGCTGGGTCAGGTGGAGCCCAATCAACAACAGCAACAACAACATGGAATCGCTACTCTTCTTCCTGGACCCCAGCTCCTCTCCCATGCACCCTCCCAAAGGGGCATCCACAGCCACACCCATCCACATTGAAACGCACCCTAGTCCACACACGTGCAGATGTGGAAAGACCTGCAGACCCACCTAGGCGCATACAGGCACAGGGTCCCCCAAGGACAAGCACACACATCCACATGCAGCTTAGACGCTCCAACAGCCCGTGTGCAGGCCCTGCTGGAAAAGCCTCATTAAGGTAGACGAGGGGAAAGGGCTGCACCCCCACTGCTCCCCGTTATGTTCATTCACGGTCACTGACCTCCCCTCAGCAGCCCCTTCCGGACAGCCAGGGCCTGCCCCTTCTCCATCGGTCCATCCCACCTCCTCTGCCTCCCGCACACTCTTACTTTCCTGCCCTTCCTGGGCCCAGCTCTCCCCTGCACTCTGCTGGGACCTTGTTAGTTTTACAGCTGCGGAGCTGAGGCTCCGAGAGAAGGAGCACTTTGCTAAGAGCCGCTGCCAGCCCAGCTCCCGAGGGGTGGGGAAGGGGGTGCTGGTCAGCCCTGACCAGGCCCAGAGCCTGGCAAGCTCGCTCAGTGCCCCTGCCAACCCTTCCCCTCAGGACTGAGAACACGCTGGGCTGGCTCTGGGCTCCGCGCCCAGCACGGTTCCTCGGCTGGCCAGCATCTCGGGGTGATGGAGGCAGGTCCTTGAAGTGCTCCTAATTTGACTCCCCCCATTCGGTAGAGCAGGGAGCTCCTGGGCTCTGCCCATTTGTGCAGAGTGTGTCGGGTGGTTCGCAAGACCAGGAGGTTTTCATCCAGGGAGCTACCCTCTGCGTCCAAGAGAGGGAAGGAAGAAGAGAGAGAAAGAGGGAGAAGGAGAGAGGGGAAGAAAGAGGAAGAGAGGAGAAGGAGAGAGAGTCGGGTATGGTGGACAGAGAAGGGTCTTGTCTCCTGTGAGCGGCCCTCCAGGTGGATGTGCTGTCCAGGCAAGAGGGCCTCCCGGAGCCACTTTCACCTTGCCTCTGCCTCCACGACCCTTTGACCCAAGACCCACCTGGGCTCTTCAGACTCCCCCTGTTTACTTCTACCCCCAGGTGATCGCCACTCCACTGCCATGAAGCCCTTGTTGCCTGGCTGGAGAGACCACGCTTGACAGCCTTCAGGTGCTCTCCTTCAAGAGTCTCTGACTCACTGACACCAGCTTCCAAGAGCAGTCCATGAGCGGGACACCTCCTGAGTCCTCAGCTCTGTGAGGAGCGTCTCCTGGGGATGCCAGAGGGCATCTTTCCAGGCATAGGATCTGGGGAGTGTTCTCAGAGGGCTCTCCAACATCCCCGCCCCTCTCAGGGCTGTAGAACAGGAATGTTGTTGGTTTCAGTGCAAATAACTCATTCTTTCGATTTCCAGACCAGAAAGTCCCAAATGTGGAGAGAATCCCCCATCCTGACACAGGGTTAGTGCCAGGTAGAATCAAGAGTTTTGCTGAATACCCACTGGGCACCAATATTTCCATCGCAGGGTTAATTGGTCCCCAGGAGCCCCAAGGCAAGGGAGGCTGCTTTGGACTCGGAGTCTGGAGACCCAGATTTCAAGTCTGCATGCGCAGTGCCTGAGCTTCCTTCGACGAGTCCCTTCTCCCATCCTGGGTCTCGGTTTTTCCATCTTCAAAATGAGTGGATGCCCACGGATGGCCCTCCAAGTCCTTGCCAGCTCCAAGCTGCCCAGGCATGGTTGCGATGCTGACATCCGAGAACAGCTGACCATGGCCTGGGATGACGTCGTAAGTCATTGCCTGACATTTACAGCCCTCTGCAGCATTCTGTGATGACATTGGAAGGCAGTTCTTGACACCCCGTGACATTTACAACAGTCTACAGCATCCTATGACATCCTTTGACATTTACCACAGTCTATGACATTTACAAGGATCCGAGAGATTCTGTGACATTCTCTGACATTCCAGAGCCTTTTACGACATTCCTTGACATTCACCCGCCGCCGTCTACGATGGTATTCTAACCACGATATTCGGTGGCATTCTGTGACATTCTAAATTTATACCACAAGGGTTTATCTCTCTTCCAAGGGTCCTCTTGACACAGCCATATCCCCACTCCAAGATCCTGCTTTGTAATCCCCTTCAAGGTGCATGGCTCCTCTGTGGTCATGAGTCCTTGGACTTGTCCTTCCAGGACCTTTGGGCCACTCCAGGGTCCTGACCTGGTCTCTGAAGCTGGAAGGTAGAATCTGCTCAGCAGCAGTGATCCAGATGCCCCCTCCCCCAAAGAAATGTAAGCCTCACCCCACCTCACCCACTAGAATACCCCCAAACAGGGCCTCCTTCCTTCAGGCAAAGGGGGTCTCCTTGGTCTGGCATGGAGTATGAGCACATGAGATATTTGAAAGATTTTGACCTAGAGGAATAGTCCATTTTATATGGTTCCAGGTGATACAGTAAAAGAGTGTGTGTGTGTGTGTGTGTGTTGGAATCAGACAGCCCTGGGGACAAGTACTGATGCTGTTGTTCAGCTGTGAAATGTCAAGAAACGTCACCAAGCTAGCCCTTTCCTTGCCCGTACATGGGGATGATAGCATCCTCTTCCAGGGCGTGCTGGAGGATGTAGTGGAAGGGTGAGGGTAGAGAATACGTCTAAGAACCTGGAACAGGATAAAAATCTCACAAAGATGCTCTTCTTTTCTCCCCTTTCCTTCTAGAAAGCTGTCAAAACAGTGTTTGAACAAGAAAGCGTTCGTTCAAAACCAGGACCTCGGTCTTGGTCTCTGCTCAGACGTGGACCTCAGCGTTCTAGTCTGTAGATGGTGTGGGAGAGAACCAGGTCAATGAAGGCCCCTCTGGCCCTGATGGCTCCAGGAAGGGAAGGGTGGCTGATCCAGGGATATAATACCGAGAGACTGGTCTCTGTAGCTGTGAGGTCTGGACCCTGGAAATTCAGGGCAGTCGGCCCCAAGGAAGCACTTGTTTCTCACCATCCTGTTCATGGACCTGGTTGTAAATGTTGCTTCTCCACAGTTTGGGGAGAACTGTCCCCAGAGGACCT